>JAYEVE010000263.1:0-100000 GCA_036346375.1 Guadua angustifolia | reverse complement strand
GCTATTCTGGTTCACCCACGAGCTAGCGCCGCAAGCAACACTAGCCCCAAATCTCAAAATCGGGATTGCAATTCGTAGGAACCAGATCGGGAGTCGCAAATCACTATCAGCGCAGATCAAGCAGCATGGCACGGCACCCACCCAATCCGATCCAATCCCATAGGGGAGGAGGAGGGGAAGATCTGAGCTAGGTAGGCTGAGTCGTACCGTTTTGGAGGTATGGGCTGTACTCGGTGGCGGAGAGGTGCATCTTGATGTTGTCGAGGGTCCCGCACTGGCAGAGGTTATTGTAGTCGGCGGCGGTGAGGAAGCCGGAGCGGTGCTCAGGGGAGGGAGATGCTGTCGGGGCCCGAGGGAGGAGGAGCGTCGGCCTAGGGGAGCGCCGCCAGGGAGGGGGAGGGGGAGCGCCGCCAGGGCTAGGGCTCGACCAGACGGGAGGAGATTCATATCTGGGGCGTAGGGAGTGGGAGCGTTAGGGAGCCCGAGTAGGTTGGTGGCCTGCTGGCCTTGCCTTGTGTGGTTGCGCACAAGATTCGAATTTCGTTTTGAACAAAATTTTGTCTACGGCCAAAATCTAAAATTTCAGTGAAATTTCATCATTTCAGATGAAATCCATTCAAAATTTAAAAATAAAAATTCAAATCTAGTTTTTTCTACCGAAATTTCTGAAATTTTGGCCAAAAATCCAAAATTTCGGCCGAAATTCCTAAAATTTCAGCGAAATTGCACTGATCAAAAAATGATTCAAACGATGTCAAAAAATTTTGAAATTTTTTTGAAGGTTCCTGACACATTAGAGATGTTCTCAACAAATGTTCAGATGATTATCAGGTTTGTTGAATTTTTAAAAATTGAAACATTGGTACTATCCAGAAGAAACATTAACCGGCAAGTTTGAACCGGATGAAAAATTGTACAAACTACATTAGAAAATTTTTAAATTTTTTTGGAATAATTATGATAAATCACTAATGTTTTTACAAAATTTTCATATGGTGATCAAGATTCAAGAATTTTTAAAAATTCAGACAGTGCTACTATCCTAATAAAAGCCTCACCGGCAAATTTGAACGGAATGAAAAATTGTTCAAACCATGTTGGAAACTTTTGTGGAAATTCTTAATGTATCACTAATTGTTTCTAAAAATTTCATATAATTATCATTCTTGAAGATATTTCAACAATTCTGACAGTGCTACGTCCTGATAAAAGCCTGATAATCGATACATAGATTTGATTTAGCAATAAAAGAAGATTTAAAATTTGTGAAAATTTTACAGAAGAGTGATAAGGAAGTGTTTAAGATCTCATAAAAATTTTGAATCATCATCACACTCCAGTGAATTTATAAAATTCTTACAAGGCACAGTAGCATTTATGTTCTTTCTCTTTTGGTTTTTGCAATATAGTATAACAAATGAAGTTCAATGGTCACACTCAAGTTCAAAAGTCTTACAAAAGTTTGGGAGTTGGAGCAGTGGTGCATGAGTCAGCTTCTCTTTCAACAAATCAAAGGCATCTTCATGTGACTTGCCCCATTGGAAAGCCACACCTTTCTTGCACAACTCATTCAACGGTTCAGCAATTGTACTGAAATCTTTCACAAAGCGACTATAGAATCCTGCAAGTCCAAGGAAACTCCGCACCTGTGTGACCGTTTTAGGAGTTGGCCAACTCTGAATTGCCTCAACCTTGGCTTGATCAACTTCAATCCCCTGTGGAGTAACAACATAGCCAGGAAAAGCAACTCGAGCGGTGCAAAATGTGCACTTCTCAAGGTTACCAAACAAACGTGCATCTCGTAAAGCGTCAAAAACAGCACGCAAATGAGCAAGATATTCATCTAATGATTTGCTATAGATCAAGATATCATCAAAGTATACCACCACAAATCTACCAATGAAAGCACGCAAAACTTCATTCATTAGTCTCATGAAAGTGCTAGGTGCGTTGGTCAATCCAAAAGGCATCACTTACCACTCATATAGACCGAACTTGGTTTTGAAGCTGTTTTCCATTCATCACCTAATTTCATGCGGATTTGGTGGTAGCCACTACGCAAATCAACCTTAGAGAACACAGTAGAGCCACTTAATTCATCAAGCATATCATCTAACCTAGGAATAGGATGACGATATCTAATGGTAATGTTATTGATTGCTCTACAATCTACACACATGCGCCATGATCCATCCTTCTTAGGAAATAAAATGACCGAACAAAGACAAGGACTAAGAGATTCACGACGCATACTTTGTCAAGCAATTCTTGCACTTGGCGTTGTATCTCCTTAGTTTCTTCCTGACTAGTTCTATATGGCGCCGATTGGGCAAAGAAGCTCCAGAATGAGGTCAATCGATGCTCAATCCTCGAATTGGTGGCAAACCCGAGGAATGTCCTTGGGAAAAACATCAAAGATATTTCGCAAAAGATTAGTCACAAGAGGAGGCAAAGCAAAGGTATCTCCTCAAATGAGAACAAGGCATCCTTGCAAACTAAGGCATAGCAAACAGATTCATCAACAACCAGCCTTCACATCGATTTGGTAGCGAAAAACATGCACCTTTCAACTTAATCTCATTTTTGTTATCACAAACAGAACTAGAAGTTTTCTTTTTAGCATTTTCATCAATCTTTTGCTTACTAGCTCTAGCAATGTCCTCTTTAAGAATGGAATCAGGAGTCATAGGATACAATACAATCTTCTTTCCCTTATGCACAAAAGAATACTGGTTGGTACTACCATCACGCACAGAACTTTTATCATATTGCCAAGGTCTACCTAACAATATAGAACATGCTTACATAGGTACGACATCACATTCAGCAAAATCATGATAGGAACCAATAGCAAATTGTACTCTCACCAAGCGTGTTATCTTAACCTTACCAATGCTGTTGAACCACTGAACATAGTAGGATTGGGGATGTGGTCCTGTCTCCAACGAAAGCTTTTCCACCATGTCCAAGCTTGCGAGGTTGTTGCAACTTCCTCCGTCAATGATCACACGACATGATCGCTCCTTGATGACACACTTGGTTAGGAACAGGTTGTGCCGCTGATTTTGGTCGATCTTTCCAATCTAGACACTCAATGCACGCTATACAATGAGGCTCTCATAATGGTCAGCATGGTTGGCATCAATGTGCTCTTCCTGGTTATGGTCATCGTCGCTCCCTGCATTGTCAGCTGCAAGCATAGCATATGTTTCTTCATCCAAATCACTAGCCGAAGAAAACTCACTATTGTCTCGCACAATCAGCACACGCTTGCTCGGATATTGACTCCTCATGTGACCGTACCCCTTGCATTGATGGCATTGCACATCCCTCGTCCTCCTAGTCGAAGCAACCGAAGAAGAACTCTTGGCAGCCTCTGGTGCAGAAGTTTTTGTTACCTCCGAAGCCTTGGAAGTCGGCGCGGAAGATGAAGGTCGATTCTTGTTGTTGTTGGAGGACGGTGCAGCCGGTTGCCTTGAGGTTGTAGATGGAGCTCGTGTTGACCAAGTTTTAGCACGACCGCAGAAACATTAGTTCTCGTATAGACCATTTATGCTGCCCCTGCACTTCTCTTTCAAGGTGGCAAGCAAGATGAAATAAGCGAGTGATTGAATTATATTCCTTGTAGCTAAGAATGTCATAAATCTCACGGTTCAACCCACCCATAAATCTAGCCATAGCAGACCTCCTCGGACTCTCTATACCACAACAAGAACATTCCCATTTGTAATTCCCGATAGTATTCCTCTACACTCTTACTATCTTGCCTAAGCAAATGAAGCTTATTTAATAGATCACGCTGGTAATAAGAGGGAACAAATCTAGCTCATAAGATTCTTTTCAAATCAGCCCGCTTTTGCAAGATCGGATTCTTACGTTAAACTCACTCCACCAAACAGAGGCAAAATCAGTGAACTCACTAGTGGCAGCTTGAACTCTTTTGTTTTCAGGATACTCATGACGTGCAAACTTTTGTTCGACAGCTAATTCCCATGTGAGGTATGCATCAGGATCATATTTACCATCAAAAGGAGGCATGGTGAACTTAACCTTACCAAGAGAATCGTCATAGTCACGTACCTCATGCCAGGGGCGCAAAGGACCCATACCATGCTGGTTGCGGTAAAGTTGACGCCGTGCAGGGTCTTCTTCAAGCTCCGAGTCAGCAGCGTAGTTGTCGACGTTCTCATCCACCTCGCTGCCCAACACACCATTACCGCATGCAGCGGGAGGTACTCGACCCATGTCCTCAAGGCGCCGCAATACGTCCGTCAAGTTGGTATTCATGGTGCCAACGGAAACCTCCAAATTTGTCAGCCTGGTGTTGGTGTCAATCTGAGCCTTCTCCACCTGTCCCAGCCGCTCATTTACCACCTGCACATCACCATCAAGGCCCTCTGTATACAACTTGACTTGGCGCTCGAAAAGTTGAATGATTCCCCTAGTGCGATGGGAATGCTGTACATTATTGCTCGCTGTTCCTGACACGATTAGAAAGCAAAAGAACAAACAATTGCAGGAAAGGGCACTGTCTCTCTACTCTCAACTTGTATCACCAAGCTCTTACCAGTTCTTACCAAGCCTTAGCAGGAGGTGTTGGCGACCACGAGTCAAAATCTCCAGGAGAGGTGGTGTACAGGTGCCAAATGAGCGGCTGGGACAGGTGGAGAATGCTCAGATTGACACCAACACCAGGCTGCCAAATTTGGAGGTTTCCCTTGGCACCATCAATACCAACTTGACGGAGCCATCAACCTGTGGAGTAACTTCAATCTCTCTCTCTCTCTCTGAACTTTGGTTTGCAATTGATCTAGTGCGGCTTTTGAAAATTGCACTTGCCTTTTTCTTCTCTGATACGCAGTCGGCGAACACTTGGGCGACCAGCCCACGCGGTCAGCGAGCACTCGGGCGACCAGTTTGTTGCAATTGGCGAGCACCCGGCGACCAGCTCACGCTGTGGGCGAGCACTCGGGTGACCAGTTATCGCGATGGCCGAGCACTCGGGCGACCAGTGCACACGATGGGCGAGCACTCAGGCGACTAGAGCACGGAATGGGCAAGCACTCTCACGACCAGATCGCAGCGGTGGCGAAGCACTCTCGCCGACCAACAGACGCTGTGGCGAGCACTGGGCGACCGATTGCACGGGTGGGCGAGCCGTCTTCTGAAGGTACTCTTCTTTCTCTTCCTTTTTTTTTGGAATCTGATATCTACTAATGACTCTGACTCAAATTACGAACGCCACTGTGAGCAAAATGTGACTCGAACTCGAAACTCTAAGAGCAGAAACTAAAGACCAGCAACTCAACTCGACGAAGCAACCGTGAATTCAACAAGCTGAGAACTAAGTAGTAAAAGCAAGGCACAAAAGTCTTGGATTAAGGGTGACAACTCGCCTATAGATGTATTTCTTTCTGGTATTTTCTAGACTGTAGGTATAAGAAAACAACGGAAAAGAAGATCTCTCACCGAACAACCTTGAGCTCTGACACCACCAGATATGGACTAGGCGTCCCGATCTTTCGATGAGAGGAGGTAGCGTCGATCTGGTGGAGGGCGGTTGGCGTCTGACTACAACGAACTCGACGCTGCGCCTTAGCGACGGTACACCACCCTTCTGAAGGTTATTAATCCCGCGGGAAGCTCGACCAACCTGACCACGAAGGTCTTTGTCCCTGCGAGCAATCGAAGAACCAGCAAGAACAAGATATTACAAGCAACTCAATTGCGAATATAAATTTAGATCGGTTCTGAAAACAAGAACACTCAAATTGGGGTTCCGATGAACAGTAGACAAGCGGCCTAGTCAAGACGCTGCAGTGTACAAGCAATAGCAAAGGCTAGCTGAATGAAACAAAACCCAAACCCTAATTATGGTGGCGGTGGCTATTTATAGACCAAAGGGAGTGCAGCACTAGGCCTTTAACATGGGCTTGCTAATTACAACTCAGAATAAAAGACTGAAGCCCAATTAGACTCAGACTGGAAAAGTGCCCTACATTGTTTTGCATATTCCCGTTGACTCGAAAGGAATTTAGAGGTGATCTCAGATCGGTTTGAAAGAGGACGACCAGAGATTTTGTTCTTGTACTCATAGGCCTCCAGAAGCCATCTGGATCAAAAGTTATGGCCGGTTGAATTTGACCATATCTGGGAGGCCGAATCTGATTCTAATCTGCTCTTCCCTCCGGACGCGAACTCCCTTGTGCGTTGTATGTCTTCCCCATGGTTCCTAAGAAGAATCACATCATTACAAAAATTAAGTAGCATCCCATTCATTGTGTCATTAATTGGAATACTTAGGAACGCCTTCACCTGACAATTTTGTTGACGCGCATGGGCTCGAGTGAGTGGTCCTTGAAGTGGTGATTCATCCTGGTGAGTGGAGTTAGAGCTGGTTGTATCTGTTGTGGAGATGTCCTCATCAATAAAATCTACTTGTTCGGATCCCGATTTGCATGAAATTAAGATCAGAGTGAAATGGACCGAAACAAGTGCCAATGAGACCAGCGACACTTTGGAGTCCAATCCGGTGCATTTTCGAGGTGTTTCGCACCTGTGGAAAATTTCATAAAATTCACCTGTTCGGATCTCGATTTGTATGAAATTAACATCAAAGTGAAATCGACCGAAACAATCTCCACGGAGACCGGCGACACTTAGGAGTGCAATCCGGTGCATTTTCGGAGTATTGCGCTTCAGAGCAAACTTTCATAAAATCCACCTATTTGGATCTGTATTTGTATGAAACTAATATCACATTGAAATCAACCGAAACAAGCTCCAACAACACCTACAACACTTAGGAGTGCAATCTGGTTCATTTGCGGAGTGTTTGGATTCGGGGCAAACTTTCGTAAAATCCACTTGTTCGGACTCCAACTTAAATGAAATTAACATCAGAGCGATTCTACCGAAACAAGCTCCAATGGAACGGTGACACTTTGGAATGCAATCCGGTGTATTTTCGGAGTGTTTCGCTCCAGTGGAAACTTTCATAAAATCCACCAGTTCAGATCTCGATTTTATGAAAGTAACATCAAAGCGAAATCGACCGATACAAGATCCAACAAGACCGACAACACTGACGGAACCAATCCAACGTGATTTCAGAGTGTTTCGCTTCGGGGCAAATGTTCATAAAATCCACTTGTTCGGATCCTGATTTGAATGAAAGTAACATTAGAGTGAAATCGACCAACACATGCTCCAATGAGACTGGCGATAGTTAGGAGTGCAAACCGGTGCTTTTTTGGAGTGTTTCGCTGCAGTGAAAAGTTTCATCAAATCCATCTGTTCGTATCTCGATTTGTATGAAATTAACAACAAAGCAAATCGACCGAAACAAGCTCCAACAAGACCGACAACACATACGAGGGCAATGCAATGTGTTTTCGGAGTGTTTCGAATTGGGGCAAACTTTCATAAAATCTACTTGTACCGATCCCGACTTGAATGAAATTAACATCAGAGCGAAAATGGCCAAAACAAGCCCCAATGAGATCAGCGACACTTAGGAGGGCAATCCAGTGCATTTCCGAAGTGTATCGCTCTAGTGGAAACAATCATAAAATCCACCTGTTTGGATCTCGATATTTATGAAATTAACATCAAAGCGAAATCTACCGACACAAGCTCCAACAAGATCGACAACACTGATGAGGGCAATCCAGTGTGTTTTCGGAGTGTTTCGCCTCGGGGCAAACTTTCATAAAATCCTCTTGTTCGGATCCAGATTTGCATGAAATTAACATTAGAGCGAAATCAACCGAAACATGCCCCAATGAGACCAGCGACACTTAGGAGTGCAATCCGGTGTATTTTCGGAGTGTTTCACTCAGGTGAAAACTTTCATGAAATACATTTGTTCAGATCTCAATTTGTATGAAATTAGCATCAAAGGGAAATCGAGCAAAACAAGCTCCAAGGAGACCGGGGACACTTTGGAGTTCTACTCGGTGTATTTTCGGAGTGTTGTGCTTCGGAGCAAACTTTCATAAAATCTACTTGTTTGGATCTCGATTTGTATGTAATTAAGATCGCAGCGAAATCGACCGAAACAAGCTCCAACAAGACCGACAACACTTAGGAGTGCAATCCGGTGTGTTTTCGGAGTGTTTCGCTTAGGGGTAAACTTTTATAAAATCCACTTGTTCGTACCCCCGACTTAAATGAAATTAACATCAGAGCGAAATCAACCGAAACAAGCTCCAATGAGACCGGCGACACTTATGAGTGCAATCCGGTGCATTTTCGTAGTGTTTCGCTCCAGTGGAATCTTTCATAAAATCCACCTGTTTGGATCTCGATTTGTATCAAATTAACATCAAAACGAATTCGACCGATACAAGATGGTACAAGACCGACAACACTAACGGTGCCAATCTGTTGTGAGTTCGGGTTGTTTTGCTTCAGGGCAAACTTTCATAAAATCCGCTTGTTCGGATCCTGATTTGAATAAAACTAACATCAAAGCGAAATCGACCGGACACATGCTCCAATGAGACCAGTGACACTTACGAGTGCAAACCAGAGCTTTTTCGTAGTTTTACGCTCTAGTGAAAACTTTCGTCAAATCCATCCGTTCGGATCTCGATTTGTATGAAATTAACATCAAAGCAAAATCGACCGAAACAAACTCCAACAAGACCAATAACACTTATGAGGGCAATCCAGTGTATTTTCGGAGTGTTTCGAATCGAGGCAAACTTTCATAAAATCCACTTGTTCGGATCCCGATTTGAATGAAATTAACATCAGAGCTAAATCGACCGAAACAGGCCCCAATGAGATCGGCGACACTCGGGAGTGCAATCCGGTGCATTTTTGAAGTGTTTCACTCCGGTGGAATCTTTCAAAAAATCCACATGTTCGGATCTCGATTAGTATGAAATTAACATCAAAACGAAATCGACCGATACAAGCTCCAACAAGATCGACAACACTGACAAGGGCAATGCGGTGTGTTTTCGGTGTGTTTCGCATCGGGGAAACTTTCGTAAAATCCACTTGTTCGGGTCAAGAATTGAAATAAATTAACATCAGAGCGAAATCGACCGAAACATGCTCCAACGAGACCGGCGACTCTTAAGAGTGCAATCCAGTGCATTTTCGAAGTGTTTCCCTCCCGTGAAAACTTTCATAAAATACATTTGTTCGGATCTCGATTTGTATGAAATTAACATCAAAGTGAAATCGACCGAAACAAGAACCAATGAGACTAGCAACACTTAGGAGTGCAATCAGGTGCATTGTCGGAGTGTTGTGCTTCGAAGCAAACTTTCTTAAAATCCAGCTGTTTGGATCTCGATTTGCATGAAATTTACATCACAGCGAAACCGACCGAAACAAGGTCCAACATGACTGACCGACGACACTTAGAAGTGCAATCCGGTGTGTTTTCAAAGTGTTGCGCTTCGGGGCAAACTTTTGTAAAACCCACTTGTTCGGGTCAAGATTTGAACGAAATTAACATCAGAGCGAAATCAACCGAAACATGCTCCAATGAGACCGACGACTCATAAGAGTGCAATCCAGTGCATTTTCGAAGTGTTTCCCTCTGGTGAAAACTTTCATAAAATCCATCTGTTCGGATCTCGATTTGTATGAAATTAAGATCAAAGTGAAATCAATCGAAACAAGCTCCGTTGAGACTGGCAACACTTAGAGTGCAATCAGGTGCATTTTCGGAGTGTTGCCCTTCGAAGCAAACTTCCTTAAAATCCACCTGTTTGGATCTCGATTTGCATGAAATTTAAATCACAACGAAACCGACCGAAACAAGCTCCAACATGACCGACCGACAACACTTAAGAGTGCAATCCGGTGTGTTTTCACAGTGTTTCGCTTCGGTGCTTACTTTCATAAAATCCACTTGCTCTGATCCCGATTTGAATCAAATTAACATCAGAGCGAAATCGACCGAAACATGCTCCAATCAGACCGACGACACTTAGGAGAGCAATCAGGTGTGTTTTCGAAGTGTTTCCCTCCGGAGAAACTTTCATAAAATCCATCTGTTCGGATCTCGGTTTGTATGAGATTAACATCAAAGCGAAATCGATCGAAACAAGCTCCAATGAGACCGGCGACCCTAAGGAGTGCTATCTGGTGCATTTTCGGAGTGTTGCGCTCCGGAGCAAACTTTCTTAAAATCCACCTGTTTGGATCTCGACTTGTATAAAATTAACATCAAAGCGAAATCGACCGAAACATGCTCCAATGAGACCGGCGAAACTTATGTGTGCAATCTTGTGCATTTTCGGAGTGTTTCACTGCGGTGCAAACTTTCATAAATTCCACCTGTTAGGATCTTGATTTGTATGAAATTCACATCAAAATGAAATCGACCGAAACAAGCGCCAACAAGACCAACAACACTTAGGAGTGCAATCCGGTGTGTTTTCGGAGTGTTTCTTGATGGGGCAAACGTTCATAAAATCTATTTGTTCGGATCCCGATTTGCATGAAATTAAGATTAGAGTGAAATGGACCGAAACAAGTCCCAATGAGACCGGCGATACTTTGGAGTCCAATCCGGTGCATTTTCGAGGTGTTTCGCACCTATGGAAAATTTCATAAAATCCACCTGTTCGGATCTCGATTTGTATGAAATGAACAACAAAACGAAATCGACCGAAACAAGCTCCACGGAGACCGGTGACACTTAGGAGTGCAATCCGGTGCATTTTCGGAGTATTGCGCTTCGGAGCAAACTTTCATAAAATCCACCTATTTGGATCTCGATTTTTATGAAACTAATATCACATTGAAATCAACCGAAACAAAGCTCCAACAACACCTACAACACATAGGAGTGCAATCCGGTGCATTTTCGGAGTGTTTGGATTCGGGTCAAACTTTCATAAAATCCACTTGTTCGGACTCCGACTTAAATGAAATTAACATTAGAGCGATTCTGCCGAAACAATCTCCAATGGAACGGCGACACTTAGGAATGCAATCTGGTGTATTTTTGGAGCGTTTCGCTACAGTGGAAACTTATATCCACTTGTTCGGATCTCGATTTGTATGAAAGTAACACCAAAGCGAAATCGATCGATACAAGATCCAACAAGACCGACAACACTGACGGAGCCAATCCGTTGTGATTTCAGAGTGTTTCAGTTCGGGGCAATTGTTCATAAAATCCACTTGTTCGGATCCTGATTTGAATGAAAGTAACATTAGAGTGAAACCCACCGAACACATGCTCCAATGAGACTTCATGGCGCTTAGGAGTGGAAACCGTGCTTTTTCGAGTGTTTCACAAAGGAAAAGTTTCAAAGAATCCATCTGCTCAGATCTCGATTTGTATGAAATTAACAACAAAGCAAATCGACCGAAACAAGCTCCAACAAGACCGACAACACATACAAGGGCAATGCAATGTGTTTTCGGAGTGTTTCGAATTGGGGCAAACTTTCATAAAATCTACTTGTACCGATCCCGACTTGAATGAAATTAACATCAGAGCGAAAACGGCCAAAACAAGCCCCAATGAGATCGGCAACAGTTAGGAGTGCAATCTGGTGCATTTCCGAAGTGTATTGCTCTGGTGGAAACAATCATAAAATCCACTTGTTTGGATCTCGATATTTATGAAATTAACGTCAAAGCGAAATCGACCGACACAAGCTCCAACAAGATCGACAACACCGACGAGGGCAATCCAGTGTATTTTCGGAGTGTTTCGCTTTGGGGCAAACTTTCATAAAATCCTCTTGTTCGGATCCAGATTTGAATGAAATTAACATTAGAGCGAAATCAACCGAAACATGCTCCAATGAGACCGGCGACACTTAGGAGTGCAATCCGGTGTATTTTCGGAGTGTTTCACTCAGGTGAAATCTTTCATAAATGATGAGGACATCACAACCAAGGATACAACCGCTGCCCCTTCTTCCCCTACGACCACTACTTTGTCCCCGACCATTGCTGTTTCGGCCGCTACTTCACCAACGACGCTTGGAGGGCTTAATCCGGAAGCAAGGCCTTTCCACCCAACTTCGCTGGACCAGCACGTCAAGATCATCCACCGAGGACAGCCCACGCGCCAAGGAAGGCCCAAGATCAAGCCCAATTCATCGCCAAGTCCTGTTCGGCCATCCAGGAGCAGCAGTACTTCAAACTGACATAACTTGGGCTCCCGGACTCCGTTTTCAGTGTACAACAACCCGTTTGAAAGGATTCGAGATAACCTTTCCAATTGATCTAGTCCCATGGCCAAATTCCTCCTGGAGCGATAGGAAATCATAGAACAATCTCACGGGACAGAAATCCCGGGTGCTGCGCCACCTTTCTTTTGGGTCCACGGCCCATGTATCTTAGGGTTTTGGTGGCCACCGCTGTTTTTGCTGCCCTACACCTCCTGGCCGCCGCTATATATGTGGCCGCCACCGTTCTTTTACGTTTAGGTTTTGTTGTGTTTGGTAGACCCTGTGTGCATCCCTCCTCGCGTTTGTACGTGTTGACTAGACCGCCCGATCTGAGAAATAGAATCTCAACTTGTCTCTTTGATTTCAATACCATCTTTTCATATTGCTTCATACTTTGTTCTTGCGGGTTCTCGATTTCTTGCAGGAACTATCGATCATTGGATCGTGTATCGTGTGGAATTGGCATTGCGACAGAAGCTCCCACCACTGGTCTGAAGTTCAAATTCGTGCCATCAACACCCCAAATCGACTTATCATCATCTCACCGAAAGATCGGATCGCCGTCCCCATCAAGTTGGTATCGAGCTCAAGGTTGCTCGTGAGATTTCCCTCAATTCTGATTTTTTCCACCTAGAGTCCGTAAAAGAACCACAAAAAAAATCGAGATTGGTTTTTCCGTCCGAGCCAATTTGTGCCCTAACTTTACTACTTGTTCTTGGTTTGTTGAATCGCTTGGTTGCATAGTCGTGTCTTTGCTGGTTTTAGAGTCTAGTTCCTTTAGAGTTTCGAGTTCTATTCACGTAATTGTCATAGTGTATTTCGCGTTCATCGTGTCTTCCTTTGTGCCGCTGCCACCATCTCGCCGCCGCTAACAACAAGTGCTGCAGCCCCAAACCAACCATATCACAACGCCTTTACCATCCAAAAAGAGTGGATCGGTTCCAAAAATAGCAGATTGGTTTCCAAAATTTTTGGTTGATCTTCACAAAAATAGCGGATTGGTTTCCTTGTAAGAGTTTCACAATTTCCACTGCCAAAACACCTCCACATCCACCTAGCCGAGCCCCACCACTTCCCCAACTCAGCCAAGCCCAAAAGGAAACTCCAAAACCTACTCCAATTCGTTCTCGCGTGCAATTTTGTGATAGCTACAGTAAAACAGTCATAACTTCTGCATACGAACTCGGATTTGGACGTTCTTGGACTAGTTCGAAAGATCACGAAATTTCCTATCAGATCCAGCATTATCTTTGACAATATAGATATTTCCAAATTCAGCCTTTAACAGTGAGAAAACTTGCAATCTTTGTCAGGCTAATTTTGACCCACCGCAAAAAAAAGAAGAAATTCTGTGAGCAAAGGAGAACAAAATAAAATGAGGCCAGTGCAACAAAAGAGCCGCGCTGTGAAAGAAAAAAAAAAGAAAAGACAAGAAATTCTGTGAGCAAAGAAGAACAAAAGGGAGCTTTATCATTTTGGTGCTGCATATTGAGGATCCTAGCCTATATTTATCTTGTTTGTTCAAGGACCTTCATCTTTGTTCTGTGACTAAGTCTGTGATTAGGCTCGCGTCTCTAGCACGGTCTAGCCTAGGACCAGCATTGTACTGATTTTGAACGACTTTTCACTTACTTTGGATCAAGGTACTAGTTCCTCCTTTGCTATATATTATTGCTCCGTCCAAGCTCCACCATCTTCTAACCACATGTGTTCCGAATTTGCAATCGCTTGCACATCGAGGACTTGTAAGAACTTGATAGAAGCTTGAGCGCAGTGAGGCTTGCCACTTCATACCACCTAGTAGTTCATAGGAACTTTCATATCTGTGTGAAGTTTCTTTGTTTCTATTAACTATGGCAGGTATTCCAAGCAATCACGGGAGTAACGTTAGCAGTGGGAATGAACGTGAGGACGCCCTCACACCCAAAGAACGGCGTTGGGTCACTCATTTTGAGAGGATGCACAATCAGCATGAGATGCGAACTTGTGACACTCTTGATGCGATTTTGGCGCAATTGGCACCCCTCACTGAGCTTCAAGCACAACTAGCACAACTTCTTCACGGTGCTGTTCCCAACAATGGTGCCGCTGGTCATGCTTTAGGCCAACACGATGTTCCACCTGCTCCTTTAAACGGGGTGGATCAAGAGGAGAACAACTACGCCGCCGATACTGAGGACTACTACAGGGTAAATGTGAACAACGACCGACCTCATCGTCGGCTCCGCAATAACAGGAAAGGTATGGCTAGAAATCAACTTGATCAAAGGGAAGAACGTGATGATTCTATGGCAAAAATGAAATTTACTATGCATCCTTTTGATGGTGCTTATAATCTTGATGCTTATCTATGTTGGGAGTTGGCGGTAGATCAAAAATTTTATTGCTATGACTTCTCTGAGCGTAAAAGGGTTCATGCTGCCACTAGTGAATTTACTGGTTTTGCATCTATTTGGTGGAATGAACTATGTAGAGCTAACCGTGATGTACCTACAACTTGGGATGGGTTGAAGCGTGTCATGTGGGCCAGATTTGTTCCTACATACTATGCTCGTGACTTATTGAATAAAATGCAACGCTTTAATCAAGGTGATAAAACGGTTGAGGAATATTATCAGGAATTGCAAATTGGTATGTTGTGCTGTGGGATAGAAGAGGGGGAAGATGCAAAAATTGCTAGGTTTTTTGGTGGGCTTAACCGAGAGATACAGGATATACTTGATTATAAAGAATACAATTCTATCACTCGTTTGTACCATCTTGCTTTGAAAGCAGAAAGGGAAGTGCAGGGTCGACGATCGACAACACGAGGTAATCTTGGAGGCTCTTCCACATCCAAGTCGGTCTAGATCCATACCAAGGCATCATCTTCCATATCTGGACATGTACTTACACCCGCTGTTCCAACTACTTCGACGCCATCACGCATTCCGGAGGCAAACAAGTCAGTCACCTTTCAAGCACCCGCCAAGAGTGCTTCCTCAGTTGCCTCCACCGGTCGAACGCGGCAAACACAATGCTTTCGATGCAAAGGAATGGGGCACGGATGCGAGACCGCCCTAATCAACGGCTCTAATCATCCGAGAAAATGGTGAGTACACTAGTGCTAGTGACATTGATGAAAATGAATATGCTCTTGTTGCCACAAACACTACAGAGCCGTAAGAAGAGATTATCACTTCGCAAAGATCCGAGAAATATCCGGCTCTTGTTGTCACCAGGTACTTAGCGCATGCCTTGCACGCGATGAACAAAATCAACGCCATACTATCTTTCGCATAAGGTGTGTGGTGAATGAGCGCGACCGTGCATGTCGTTGTTGATGGAGGTAGCTGCAACAATCTTGCTAGTGTAGACATGGTCGAGAAACTTGGCTTGCCCACAAATCCACTTTTCAACGGTATGAAATTGAATGGCTCAATTCCACCGGTAAGGTTCTGTAACAAAACCGCTCGAGTACCTATCTCCATTGGTTCTTATCATGATAATGTTGTTTATGCGATGTTGTACCCATGGATGCTTGCTCTCTTTATTGGGTAGACCTTGGATCTATGATATGGATGCTATACATCATGGTAGGACCAATGAGTATACTTTCTTGTATAAGGGAAAGAAAATTGTTTTGAAACCCATGATCCCTACAGAACTAAGAAACATTGATGTTAAAATAGCTCAAAGAGAACAAGAAGAGACTGGAATTAAAAGTGTAGCTAGTAAATCAACCCATTCCACTACACCCGTTGCTCAAAAACCAGATCTTAAGATGAAGGGTAAAGTATTGTTGGCTACAAAAGTTCTCTCACAATAAAACATGGACAATATAGGACCATTCCCATTATCTGTTGCTTCGTCTTCTGTTATTACTAATAATTTGCAGGATAATGAGATGGAGTCGAGGACGACTCCAATTCAAGAAGGGGAGGATGACAAGGACATCACAACCAAGGATACAACCGCTGCCCCTTCTTCCCCTACGACCACTACTTCTGCCCACGACGCCGCCAAGCTGCCGCAACTTCACCTACGACGCTTGAGGGCTTAATCCGGAAGCAAGGCCTTTCCACCCACCTTCGCTGGACCAGCACATCAAGATCATCCACCGAGGACAGCCCACGCTTCAAGGAAGGCCCAAGATCAAGCCCAATTCATCGCCAAGTCCGGTTCGGCCATCCAGGAGCAGCAGTACTTCAAACGGACATAACATGGGCTCCCGGACTCTGTTTTTAGTGTGCGACCACCCGTTTGAAAGGTATCGAGATAACCTTTCCAATAGTTCTAGTCCTATGGCTAAATTACTCTTAGAGCAATGGGAAATCACAGAACAATCTCACGGGACAGAAATCCCGGCTGCTGCGCCACCTTTCTTTTGGGCCCAGGGCCCATGTATCTTAGAGTTTTGGTGGCCACCGCTGTTTTGGCTGCCCTACACCTCCTGGCCGCCGCTATATATTTGGCCGCCACCGTTCTTTTACGTTTAGGTTTTGTTGTGTTTGGTAGACCCCGTGTGCGTCCCTCCTCGTGTTTGCGCGTGTCAACTAGACCGCCCGATTCGGGAAACAGAACCTCAACTTGTCTCTTTAATTTCAATACCATCTTTTCAGATTGCTTTATACTTTGTTCTTGCGGGTTCTCGATTTCTTGCAGGAACTACTGATCATTGGATCGTGTATCTGTGTGGAATTGGCATTGCGATTGCGAAGCTCCTGACCTGCTGGATGGAAGCCCTAAATTCGGTGCCATCAACACCCCCAAATCGACGTATCATCATCTCACCGAAAGATCGGGATCGCCATCCCCATCAATAAAATACATTTGTTCAGATCTCGAGTTGCATGAAATTAGCATCAAAGAGAAATCGAGCGAAACAAGCTCCAAGGAGACCGGGGACACTTTGGAGTTCTACCCGGTGCATTTTCGGAGTGTTGTACTTCGGAGCAAACTTTCGTAAAAATCTACATGTTTGGATCTCGATTTGTATGTAATTAAGATCGCAGCGAAATCGACCGAAACAAGCTCCAACAAGACCAACAACACTTAGGATGCAATCCGGTGTGTTTTGGAGTGTTTCGCTTTGGGGTAAACTTTTATAAAATCCACTTGTACGGACCCCCGACTTAAATGAAATTAACATCAGAGCGACATCGACCGAAACAAGCTCCAATGAGACCGGCGACACTTATGAGTGCAATCCGGTGCATTTTCGGAGTGTTTCGCTCCGGTGGAAACTTTCATAAAATCCACCTGTTCGGATCTCGATTTGTATCAAATTAACATCAAAGCGAAATCGACCGATACAAGATGGTACAAGACCGACAAAACTAACGGTGCCAATCCTGTGTGAGTTCGGGTTGTTTTGCTTCGGGGCAAACTTTCATGAAATCCGCTTGTTCGGATCCTGATTTGAATAAAACTAACATTAGAGCGAAATCGACCGAACACATGCTCCAATGAGACCAGTGACACTTACGCTTGCAAACCAGAACTTTTTCGTAGATTTACGCTCTAGTGAAAACTTTCGTCAAATCCATCCGTTCGGATCTCGATTTGTATGAAATTAACATCAAAGCAAAATCGACCGAAACAAGCTTCAACAAGACCAATAACACTTACGAGGGCAATCCAGTGTGTTTTCGGAGTGTTTCGAATCGGGCCAAACTTTAATAAAATCCACTTTTTCGGATTCCGATTTGAATGAAATTAACATCAGAGCTAAATTGACTGAAAAATGCCCCAATGAGATCGGCAACACTTGGGAGTGCAATCCGGTGCATTTTCGAAGTGTTTCACTTCAGTGGAATCTTTCAAAAAATCCACCTGTTCGGATCTCGATTAGGATGAAATTAACATCAAAACGAAATCGACCGACACAAGCTCCAACAAGATCGACAACACTGACAAGGGCAATGCGGTGTGTTTTCGGTGTGTTTCACTTCGGGGCAAAGTTTCGTAAAATCCACTTGTTCGGGTCAAGATTTGAATGAAATTAACATCAAAGCGAAATCGACCGAAACATGCTTCAAGGAGACCGGCGACACTTAAGAGTGCAATCCGGTGCATTTTTGAAGTGTTTCCCTCCGGTGAAAACTTTCACAAAATCCATTTGTTCGGATCTCGATTTGTATGAGATTAACATCAAAGCGAAATCGATCGAAATATGATCAAATGAGACTGGCGACCCTTAGGAGTTCAATCAGGTGCATTTTCGGAGTGTTGCCCTTCGAAGCAAACTTTCTTAAAATCTACCTGTTTGGATCTCGAATTGCACGAAATTTACATCAAAGCGAAACTGACCGAAACAAGCTCCAACATGACCGACCGACAATACTTAAGAGTGCAATCCGGTGTGTTTTCAAAGTGTTTTGCTTCGGGGCAAATTTTCATAAAATCCACTTGCTCTGATCCCGATTTGAATCAAATTAACATCAGAGCAAAATCGACTGAAACATGCTCCAATCAGACCGGCGACACTTAGGAGAGCAATCAAGTGTGTTTTCGAAGTGATTCCCTTCGGTGAAACTTTCATAAAATCCATCTGTTCGGATCTCGATTTGTATGAGATTAACATCAAAGCGCAATCGACCGAAACAAGCTCCAATGAGACTGGCGACCATTAGGAGTGCAATCCGGTGCATTTTCAGAGTGTTGCGCTCCAGTGCAAACTTTCTTAAAGTCCACCTATTTGGATCTCGATTTGTATAAAATTAACATCAAAGCGAAATCGACAGAAACATGGTCCAATGAGACCGGCGAAACTTAGGTGTGCGATCATGTGCATTTTCGGAGTGTTTCGCTGTGGTGCAAACATTCATAAATTCCACCTGTTTGGATCTCGATTTGTATGAAATTAAAATCAAAATGAAATCGACCGAAACAAGCGCCAACAAGACCAACAACACTTAGGAGCGCCAACAAGACCAACAACACTTTCATAAAATCCACTTGCTCTGATCCCGATTTGACTCAAATTAACATCAGAGTGAAATGGACCGAAACAAGTCCCAATGAGACCGGCGACACTTTGGAGTCCAATCCGGTGCATTTTCGAGGTGTTTCGCACCCGTGGAGAATTTCATAAAATCTACCTGTTCGGATCTCGATTTGTATGAAATTAACATCAACATGAAATCGACCGAAACAAGCTCCACGGAGACCGGCGACAGTTAGGAGTGCAATCCGGTGCATTTTCGGAGTATTGCGCTTCGGAGCAAACTTTCAAAAAATCCACCTACATGGATCTCTATATGTATGAAACTAATATCACATTGAAATCAACCGAAACAAGCTCCAACAACACCTACAACACTTAGGAGTGCCATCCGGTGCATTTTCGGAGTGTTTGGATTCAGGGAAAACTTTCATAAAATCCACTTGTTCGGACTCCGACTTAAATGAAATTAACATCAGAGCGATTATACCAAAACAAGCTCCAATGGAACGGCGACACTTAGCAATGCAATCCGGTGTATTTTTGGAGTGTTTCGCTCTAGTGGAAACTTTAAAAAAATCCACATGTTCGGATCTCGATTTGTATGAAAGTAACACCAAAGCGAAATCGACCGATACAAGATCCAACAAGACCGACAACACTGACGGAGCCAATCCGATGTGATTTCAGAGTGTTTCGCTTCGGGGCAATTGTTCATAAAATCCACTTGTTCGGATCCAGATTTGAATGAAAGTAACATTAGAGTGAAATCGACCGAACACATGCTCCAATGAGACTTGTGACAGTTAGGAGTGCAAACCGGTGGTTTTTCAGAGTGTTTCGCTGCAGTGAAAAGTTTCATCAAATCCATATGTTCGGATTTCGATTTGTATGAAATTAACAACAAAGAAAAATCGACCGAAACAAGCTCCAACAAGACCGACAACACTTACGAGGGCAATGCAATGTGTTTTCGGAGTGTTTCGAATTGGGGCAAACTTTCATAAAATCTACTTGTTCCGATCCCGACTTGAATGAGCGAAAACGGCCAAAACAATCCCCAATGAGATCGGCGACAGTTAGGAGTGCAATCCGGTGCATTATCGCTCTGGTGGAAACAATCATAAAATCCACCTGTTTGGATCTCGATATTTATGAAATTAACATCAAAGCGAAATCGACCGACACAAGCTCCAACAAGATCGACAACACTTAGGACTGCAATCCAAAGCGTGTTTTTGAGTGTTTCGCTTTGGCAAACTTTCACAAACTCCTCTTGTTTGCATCCAGATTTGAATGAAATTAACATTAGAACCAAATCAACGAAACATGCTCCAATGAGACCGGCGACACTTAGGAGTGCAATCCGGTGTATTTTCGGAGTGTTTCACTCTTGTGAAACTTTCATAAAATACATTTGTTCAGATCTCGATTTGTATGAAATTAACATCAAAGAGAAATGGACCGAAACAAGCACCAAGGAGACCGGGGACACTTAGGAGTGCTACCCGGTGCATTTTCGGAGTGTTGTGCTTCGGAGCAAACTTTCATAAAATCTACTTTGTATCTCGATTTGTATGTAATTAAGATCGTTGCGAAATCGACCGAAACAAGCTCCAACAAGACCGACAACACTTAGGAGTGTAATCCGGTGTGTTTTCGGAGTGTTTCCCTTAGGGGTACACTTTTATAAAATCCACTTGTTCGGACCCCCGACTTAAATGAAATAAACATCAGAGCAAAATCGACCGAAATAAGCTCCAATGAGACCGGCGACACTTATGAGTGCAATGCAGTGCATTGTCAAAGTGTTTCGCTCCGGTGAAAACTTTCATAAAATCCACAATTGGATCTCATTTTGTATGAAATTAACAACAAAAATCGAAAAACGAGCTACAAGATGGGACAGACCGACACTCGAGTGCAATCCGGTGAGTTTTGTGTTTTTGCTTCGAGCAAACTTTCATAAAATCCACTTGTCCGGATCTTGATTTGGATAAAATTAACGTCGAGCGTAAATCGACCAAACAAGCTCCAATGAAACCATTGACACTTTGAGTGCAATCCAATGTGTTTCGTAGTTTTACGCCTAGTGAAAACTTTCGTAAAATCCACTTGGTCGATCTCGATTTCAATGAAATTAACATCAAATCAAAATCGATCAAACATGCTCCAATGAGACCAATAACACTTACGAGGGCAATCGATGCATTTTGAAGTGCTTCCCTCGGGAAAACTTTCATAAAATCCACTTGTTCGATCTCGATTTGTATGAAATTATACATCAAAGCAAAATCGATCAAACAAGCTCCAATGAGATCGGCGACACTTGGGGGTGCAATCCGGTGTATTTTCGGAAAGTTTCCGTCTAGTGAAAACTTTCATAAAATCCATCTATTTGGATCTCGATTAGTATGAAATTAACATAACAACGAAATCGATCAAACAAGCTCCAATGATGACCGACAACACTTATGAATTCAATCCGCATTTTTTCGCGATGTTTCGCTTTGGGGAAAACTTTCATAAAATCCACTTGCTCGGATCCAGGTTTGAATGAAATTAACATCAGAGCGAAATCAACCGAGGCATGCTCAATGAGACCGACGAAACTTAGGAGTGCAATACTGTGTATTTTCGGACAGTTTCACAGCTGTGCAAACATTCATAAATTCCACTGTTTGGATCTCGATTTGTATGAAATTAACATCAAAACGAAATCGACCAAAACAAGCTCCAACAACATCTACAACACTTAGGACTGCAATCCGGCGTGTTTTCGGAGTGTTTCGTTTCGGGGCAAACTTTCACAAACTCTACTTGTTTGCATCCCGCTTTGAATGAAATTGACATCAGAACCCAATCGATCGAAAAAAGCTCCAATGAGACCGACGAAACTTAGGAGTGCAATCCTGTGCATTTTCGGACTGTTTTATTGAGGTGCAAACTTTCATAAATTCCACCTGTTTAGATGTCGATTTGTGTGAAATTAACATGAAAACGAATCGACTGAAACAAGCTCCAATGACACCGTTGGATTTAGGAGTCCTATCCGGTGCATTTTTGGAGTGTTGCGCTCCGGAGCAAGCTTTCTTAAAATCCACCTGTTTGGATCTCAATTTGTATGAAATTTACATCACAGCGAAATCGACCGAAACAAGCTCCAACATGACCGACAACACTTAGGAATGCAATCCGGTGCGTTTTCGCAGAGTTTCGCTTTGGGCAAACTTTAATAAAATCCACTTGCTCGGATCCCGATTTGAATGAAATTAACATCAGAGCGAAATCAACCGAAACAAGCTCCAATGAGACCGTCCACACTTAGGAGCGTAATTCGGTGCATTTTTGGAGAGTTTCGCTCCGGTGAAAACTTTCATAAAATCCAGCTGTTCGGATCTCGTTTTGTATGAAATTAACAACAAAGCGAAATCGACTGAAACACGCTCCAACGAGACCGGCGACACTCAGGAGTGCAATCCGGTGCGTTTTCGGAATGTTGCACTCCGGAGCAAACTTTCATAAAATCCACCCGTTTGGATCTTGATTTGTATGAAATTAACGTCACAGCGAAATCGACCGAAACAAGCTCCGGTAAGACCGACAAACTTTGGTGTGCAATCCGATGTGTTTCGCTTCGGGGAAAACCTTCGTAAAATCCACTTGGTCGGATCCCGATGTCAATGAAATTAACATCAGAGCGAAATCGACCGAAACATGCTCCAATGAGACCGGCAACACTTCAGAGTGTAATCAGATGCATTTTCGAAGTGCTTCCCTCTGGTGAAAACTTTCATAAAATCCATCTGTTCGGATCTCGATTTGTATGAAATTATACATCAAAGCAAAATCGACCGAAACAAGCTCCAATCAGACCGGCGACACTTAGGAGTGCAATCTGGTGCTTTTTCGACTATTGCGCTCCGGAGCAAACTTTCTTAAAGTCCACCTGTTTGGATCTCGAATCGTATGAAATTTACATAACAACGAAATCTACCGAAACAAGCTCCAGCATGACCGACAACACATTGGAATTCAATCCGGCGTGTTTTCGCAGTGTTTCGCTTTGGGGCAAACTTTCATAAAATCCACTTGCTCGGATCCTGGTTTGAATGAAATTAACATCAGAGCGAAATCAACCGAGGCATGCTCAATGAGACCGACGAAACTTAGGAGTGCAATACTGTGTATTTTCGGACAGTTTCACAGCTGTGCAAACATTCATAAATTCCACCTGTTTGGATCTCGATTTGTATGAAATTAACATCAAAACGAAATCGACCAAAACAAGCTCCAACAACATCTACAACACTTAGGACTGCAATCCGGCGTGTTTTCGGAGTGTTTCGTTTCGGGGCAAACTTTCACAAACTCTACTTGTTTGCATCCCGCTTTGAATGAAATTGACATCAAAACCAAATCGATCGAAACAAGCTCCAATGAGACCGACGAAACTTAGGAGTGCAATCCTGTGCATTTTCAGACTGTTTTATTGAGGTGCAAACTTTCATAAATTCCACCTGTTTGGATGTCGATTTGTGTGAAATTAACATCAAAACGAATCGACTGAAACAAGCTCCAATGACACCGTTGAATTTAGGAGTCCAATCCGGTGTATTTTTGGAGTGTTGCGCTCCGGAGCAAGCTTTCTTAAAATCCACCTGTTTGGATCTCAATTTGTATGAAATTTACATCACAGCGAAATCGACCGAAAGAAGCTCCAACTTGACCGACAACACATAGGAATGCAATCCGGTGCGTTTTCGCAGTGTTTCGCTTTGGGCAAACTTTAATAAAATCCACTTGCTCGGATCCCGATTTGAATGAAATTAACATCAGAGCGAAATCAACCGAAACAAGCTCCAATGAGACCGGCGACACTTAGGAGCGCAATTCGGTGCATTTTTGGAGAGTTTCGCTCCGGTGAAAACTTTCATAAAATCCAGCAATTCGGATCTCATTTTGTATGAAATTAACAACAAAGCGAAATCGACCAAAACGAGCTCCAATGGGACCGGCGACACTCAGGAGTGCAATCCGGTGCGTTTTCGGAATGTTGCACTCCGGAGCAAACTTTCATAAAATCCACCCGTTTGGATCTTGATTTGTACGAAATTAACGTCACAGCGAAATCGACCGAAACAAGCTCCGGTAAGACCGACAAACTTTGGCGTGCAATCCAATGTGTTTCGCTTCGGGGAAAACCTTCGTAAAATCCACTTGGTCGGATCCCGATTTCAATGAAATTAACATCAGAGCGAAATTGACCGAAACATGCTCCAATGAGATCGGCAACACTTCAGAGTATAATCAGATGCATTTTCGAAGTGCTTCCCTCTGGTGAAAACTTTCATAAAATCCATCTGTTCGGATCTCGATTTGTATGAAATTATACATCAAAGCAAAATCGATCGAAACAAGCTCCAATCACACCGGCGACACTTAGGAGTGCAATCTGGTGCTTTTTCGGACTATTGCGCTCCGGAGCAAACTTTCTTAAAGTCCACCTGTTTGGATCTCGAATCGTATGAAATTTACATAACAACAAATCTACCGAAACAAGCTCCAGCATGACCGAGAACACATAGGAATTCAATCCGGCGTGTTTTCGCAATGTTTCGCTTTGGGGCAAACTTTCATGAAATCCACTTGCTCGGATCTTGGTTTGAATGAAATTAACATCAGAGCGAAATCAACCGAGGCATGCTCAATGAGACCGACGAAACTTAGGAGTGCAATACTGTGTATTTTCGGACAGTTTCACAGCTGTGCAAACATTCGTAAATTCCTCCTGTTTGGATCTCGAATTGTATGAAATTAACATCAAAACGAAATCGACCAAAATCAAAACGAAATAGACCAAAACAAGCTCCAACAACATCTACAACACTTAGGACTGCAATCCGGCGTGTTTTTGGAGTGTTTCGTTTCGGGGCAAACTTTCACAAACTCTACTTGTTTGCATCCCGCTTTGAATGAAATTGACATCAGAACCCAATCGATCGAAACAAGCTCCAATGAGACCGACGAAACTTAGGAGTGCAATCCTGTGCATTTTCGGACTGTTTTATTGAGGTGCAAACTTTCATAAATTCCACCTGTTTGGATGTCGATTTGTGTGAAATTAACATGAAAACGAATCGACTGAAACAAGCTCCAATGACACCGTTGGATTTAGGAGTTCTATCCGGTGCATTTTTGGAGTGTTGCGCTCCGGAGCAAGTTTTCTTAAAATCCACCTGTTTGGATCTCAATTTGTATGAAATTTACATCACAGCGAAATCAACCGAAACAAGCTCCAACATGACCGAGAACAATTATTAATGCAATCCGGTGCGTTTTCGCAGTGTTTCATTTTGGGCAAACTTTAATAAAATCCACTTGCTCGGATCCCGATTTGAATGAAATTAACATCAGAGCGAAATCAACCGAAACAAGCTCCAATGAGACCGGCGACACTTAGGAGCGCAATTCGGTGCATTTTTGGAGAGTTTCGCTCCGGTGAAAACTTTCATAAAATCCAGCTGTTCGGATCTCGTTTTGTATGAAATTAACAACAAAGCGAAATCGACCGAAACAAGCTCCAATGAGACCGGCGACACTCAGGAGTGCAATCCGGTGCGTTTTCGGAATGTTGCACTCCGGAGCAAACTTTCATAAAATCCACCCGTTTGGATCTTGATTTGTATGAAATTAACGTCACAGCGAAATCGACCGAAACAAGCTCCGGTAAGACCGACAAACTTTGGTGTGCAATCCGATGTGTTTCGCTTCGGGGAAAACCTTCGTAAAATCCACTTGGTCGGATCCCGATTTCAATGAAATTAACATCAGAGCGAAATCGTCCGAAACATGCTCCAATGAGACCGGCAACACTTCAGAGTGTAATCAGATGCATTTTCGAAGTGCTTCCCTCTGGTGAAAACTTTCGTAAAATCCATCTGTTCGGATTTCGATTTGTATGAACTTATACATCAAAGCAAAATTGACCGAAACAAGCAGCAATGAGACCGGTGACACTTAGGAGTGCAATCTGGTGCTTTTTCGGACTATTGCGCTCCGGAGCAAACTTTCTTAAAGTCCACATGTTTGGATCTCGAATTGTATGAAAGTTACATAACGGCGAAATCTACCGAAACATGCTCCAGCAAGACCGACAACACTTAGGAGTGCAATCCGGCGTGTTTTCGCAGTGTTTTGCTTCGGGGCAAACTTTCAAAAAATCCACTTGCTCGGATCCCGATTTGAACGAAATTAACATCAGAGCGAAATCAACCGAGGCATGCTCCAATGAGACCGACGAAACTTAGGAGTGCAATACTGTGTATTTTCGGACTGTTTCATAGCGGTGCAAACATTCATAAATTCCACCTGTTTGGATCTCGATTTGTGTGAAATTAACATCAAAACGAAATCGACCAAAACAAGCTCCAACAAGACCTACAACACTTAGGACTGCAATCCGGCGTGTTTTCGGAGTGTTTCGTTTCGGGGTAAACTTTCACAAACTCTACTTGTTTGCATCCCACTTTAAATGAAATTGACATCAGAACCAAATCGATCGAAACAAGCTCCAATGAGACCGACGAAACCAAGGAGTGCAATAGTGTGCATTTTCAGACTGTTTTATTGTGGTGCAAATTTTCATAAATTCCACCTGTTTGGATCTCCATTTGTGCGAAATTAACATCAAAACGAATCGACTGAAACAAGCTCCAATGAGACCGGCGACAATTAGGAGTGCAATCTGGTGCTTTTTCGGACTATTGCGCTCCAGGGCAAACTTTCTTAAAGTCCACCTGTTTGGATCTCGAATTGTATGAAATTTTCATTACAGCGAAATCTACCGAAACAAGCTCCAACACGACCGACAACACTTTGGAGTGCAATCCGGTTTGTTTTCGTAATGTTTCGCTTCGGGGCAAACTTTCATAAAATCCACTTGCTCGGATCCCGATTTGAATGAAATTAACATCATAGCGAAATCGACCGAGGCATGCTCCAATGAGACCGACGAAACTTAGGAGTGCAATACTGTGTATTTTCGGACTATTTCGTAGTGGTGCAAACATTCAAATATTCCACCTGTTTGGATCTCGATTTGTATGAATAAACATCAAAACGAAATCGACCAAAACAAGCTCCAACAAGACCAACAACACTTAGGACTGCAATCCGGCGTGTTTTCGGAGTGTTTCGTTTCGGGGCAAACTTTCACAAACTCTACTTGTTTGCATCCCACTTTGAATGAAATTGACATCAGAACCAAATCGATCGAAACAAGCTCCAATGAGACCGACGAAACTTAGGAGTGCAATCCTGTGCATTTTCGGACTGTTTTGTTGCATTGTAAACTTTCATAAATTCCAACTGTTTGGATCTCGATTTGTGTGAAATTAACATCAAAACGAATCGACTGAAACAAGCTCCAATGACACCGGTGAATTTAGGTGTGCAATCCGGTGCATTTTTGGAGTGTTGCGCTTCGGAGCAAGCTTTCTTAAAATCCACCTCTTTGGATCTCAATTCGTATGAAATTTACATCACAGCAAAATCGACCAAAACAAGCTCCAACATGACCGACAACACTTAGGACTGCAATCCGGTGTGTTTTCGCGGTATTTCGGTTCGGGGCAATCTTTCATAAAATCCACTTGCTCGGATCCCGATTTGAACGAAATAAACATCAGAGCGAAATCGACCGAAACAAGCCCCAATGAGACCGGCCACACCTAGGAGCGCAATTCGGTGCATTTTTGGAGAGTTTCGCTGCAGTGAAAACTTTCATAAAATCCAGCTGTTCAGATCTCGTTTTGTATGAAATTAACAACAAAGCGAAATCGACCGAGACAAGCTCCAATGAGACCGGCGACACTCAGGAGTTCATTCCGGTGCGTTTTCGGAATGTTGCACTCCGAAGCAAACATTCATAAAATCCACCCGTTTGGATCTTGATTTGTATAAAAGTAATGACAGCGAAATTGACCGAAACAAGCTCCAGTAAGACCGACAAACTTAGGTGTGCAATCCAATGTGTTTCGCTTCGGGGCAAACCATCATAAAATCCACTTGGTCGGATCCTGATTTGAATGAAATTAACATCAGAGCGAAATCGATCGAAACGTGCTCCCATGAGACCGGCGACACTTCAGAGTGTAATCAAATGCATTTTCGAAGTGCTTCCCTCTGGTGAAAACATTCATAAAATCCATCTGTTCGTATCTCGATTTGAATGAATTTATACATTAAAGCGAAATCGACCGAAACAAGCTCCAATGAGACCGGCGACACTTAGGAGTCCAATCTGGTGATTTTTCGGACTATTGCGCTCCTGAGCCAACTTTCTTAAAGTCCATCTGTTTGGATCTCGAATTGTATGAAATTTACATAATAGCGAAATCTTCCGAAACAACCTCCAACATGACCGACAACACTTTGGAGTACAATACGGCGTGATTTCGCAGTGTTTCGCTTCGGGGCAAACTTTCATAAAATTCACTTGCTCGGATCCCGATTTGAATGAAATTAACATCAGAGCAAAATCGACCGAGGCATGCTCCAATGAGACCGACGAAACTTAGGAGTGCGATACTTTGTATTTTCGGACTGTTTCATAGCGGTGCAAACATTCAGAAATTCAACCTGTTTGGATCTCGATTTGTATGAAATTAACATTAAAACGAAATCGACCAAAACAAGCTCCAACAAGACCAACAACACTTAGGATTGCAATCCGGCGTGTTTTCGGAGTGTTTCGTTTCGGGGCAAACTTTCACAAACTCTACTTGTTTGCATCCCGCTTAGAATGAAAATGACATCAGAACCAGATCGATCGAAACAAGCTCCAATGAGACCGACGAAACATAGGAGTGCAATCCTGCGCATTTTCGGACTGTTTTATTGTATTGCAAACTTTCATAAATTCCACCTGTTTGGATCTCGATTCGTGTGAAATTAATGTCAAAACGAATCGACTGAAACAAGCTCCAATGACTCCGGTGATTTTAGGAGTGCAATCCGGTGCATTTTTGGAGTGTTGCACTCCAGAGCGAGCTTTCTTAAAATCCACCTGTTTGGATCTCGATTTGTATGAAATTTACATCACAGCGAAATCGACCAAAACAATCACCAACATGACTGACAACACTTAGGAATGCAATCCGATGTGTTTTCGCAGTGTTTCGCTTTGGGGCAAACTATCATAAAATCCACTTGCTCGGATCTCGATTTGAATGAAATTAACATCAGAGCGAAATCGACCGAAACAAGTGATGAGGACTTCTCCACAACGGAAACAACCAATGCTAACTCATCTCACCAAAATGTACAAGGACCACTCACTCGAGCTCGTGCACGCAAATTAAATTATCAGGTGAAGTCGTTCCTAAGTGTTCCTACTAATGATTTAGTGAATGGAATGCTATTTAATTCTTGTGATCATGTTATTCTTATTAGGAACCAGGGAGAAGAACCACCAAGTGCAAAGAGACTCCAATCCAAGTCGGAGGCTTGAAGGAAGTCCAAGTCAGATTCGGACTCGCAGATAGCATCACCTTCAAACATTCATAACTTTTGATCTAGAGCACTTCTGGAGGCTCACGAGTACAGGATTGAAAGATCTGCTCGTCCTCTTTCAAACGGATCTAAGATAACCTCCAAATTCCTTCCGAGTCAACGGGAAACTGCAAAACAATGAAGACTACTTTTCCTGTCCGAGCCAGTTTGGGCTGCGGGTTTTCTAATCCGAGTTGTATTAGTTAGGCCCATGTTAAGGCCTGGTGCTGCATGTCCTTGGACTATAAATAGCCAGCCGCCACCATAATTAGGGTTTGGGGTTTTGTTTGATTAGGTTTAGCCATTGCTACCGCTTGTACTCGCGCGTGTCGACTAGACCGCCCGTCTACTTGTTGATCGGAACCCCAATTTCGAGTGTTCTTGTTTCAGAATTAATCTTCATTCATATTCGCAATTGAGTTGCTTGTGATCCCTTGTTCTTGCTGGTTCTTCGATTGCTTGCAGGAACAAAGACCTTCGTGGTCAGGTTGGTCGCGCTTCCGCGAGATCAATAACCTTCAGGAGGGTGGTGTACCGGTCGCTAAGGCGCAACGTCGAGTTCGTTGTAGTCGGGCCGCCAACTTCGTCCTCCACCAAATCGACACTATCTTCTCTCATCGAAAGATCGGGACACCCTGTCCATATCAGGTGGTATCAGAGCTCAAGGTTGCTCGGTGAGATCTTCTATCAATTTGCGTTTTTCTACCTAGAGTCCAGAAAATTTGCCCTACCAAAAACAAGATTTGTTCCTCTGTCCAAGACTTTTTGTGCCTTGCTTTTACTGCGTAGTTCTCCGCTTGTTGAATTCACGGTTGCTTAAATCGAGTTGGGTTCTTTGGTCTTTAGTTTACGCCCTTAGAGTTTCGAGTTCGATTCACGTTTTGATCACGATTGCGTTTGAATTGAGTCGGAGTCCTTAGTAGATATCGATCAAAAAAAACAAGTGCCGTGTTTCGCCGAAAGTGCTCTTTGTCGCGTGATGTGCTTTCGCTCGATCGCCGCTTGCTGGCGTCAATCGATCGTGAGTGCTTTCGCCGCGTCAATCGGTCGTTGAGTGCTCGCCATTGGTCGCCGAGTGCTTTCGCCAGAGCACTGGTCGCCTGAAAGTGCTCGCTTCAGTTTGCAACAATAAATCGTCAGTCCGATCGCCGACCGCTCGAATCGTCATCGCCGAAGTGTTCGCCATTGCGTGTCGACGAGAAGAAAAAGGCAAGTACAAGTTCCAAAATCCGCACGAGATCAATTGCAAACCAAAGTTCAGAGAGAGAGAGAGAGAGAGTATCTTTTAATTACCCTTATACCCCTGGTCAAAAAAAAAAGGGGTGTGTGTGGTGAGTGTTGTTCGGAGTCCTTGTGAGTCTGTTATTTCAGTTTAGGGCTCCCACAAAAAAAATCAAAAAAAAAAAAAAAAAGAGAAAAAAAAAAAAAAGGAGCCCTAGCTGCTTGCTTTGTGTTGAGGACGTTCTCATTGCGTTTCTGTGGCATCGTTGGTGATTAGGCTCACGTCTCTAGTGTGGTTTGAGGCTAGGACCAGCACCTTTCTGTCGTGGAGCGTTTATTCAACTTGTTGTGACTATTGTGGTACGAGCTATCCTTTGCTACAATTACCAGCCACCTATAGCTCCACAGAAAAACTACAACTTACTAGGCTCTTGCGTTTTGCACCTGTACACTACCTCTCCAGAGATTTTGACTCGTGGTCGCCGACACCTCCTGCTAAGGCTTGGTAAGAACTGGTAAGAGCTTGGTGATACAAGTTGAGAGTTGAGAGATAGTGCCTTTCCTGCATTTGTTCGTTCTTTTGCTCTCTAACCATGTCAGGAACATCGAGCAATGATGGACAACATTCCCCTCGCACTAGGGGAATCATTCAACATTTCGAGCGCCAAGTCAAGCTACATACGGAGGGTCTTGATGGCGATGTGCAGCTGGTCAATGAGCGGCTGGGACAGGTGGAGAAGGCTCAGATTGACACCAACACTAGGCTGACAAATTTGGAGGTTTCTGTTGGCACCATCAATACCAACTTGACGGAGGTATTGCGGCGCCTTGAGGACATGGGCCGAGTGCCTCCTGTGGCACGCGGTAATGGTGTGTTGGGCAGCGAAGTGGATGAGAATATCGATGACTACGCTGCTGACTCGGAACTTGAGGAAGACCCTGCACGGCGTCAACTTCACCGCAATCGGCAAGGTATGGGTCCTTTGCGCCCCCGGCATGAGGTACGTAACTATGATGATTCGCTTGGTAAGGTTAAGTTTACCATACCTCCTTTTGATGGTAAATATGATCCTGATGCATACCTCACATGGGAATTAGCTGTAGAACAAAAGTTTGCATGTCATGAGTATCCTGAAAACAAAAGAGTTCGAGCTGCCACTAGTGAGTTCACTGATTTTGCCTCTGTTTGGTGGAGTGAGTTTCGACGTAAGAATCCAGATGCTGCACAAAACTGGGCTGATTTGAAAAGAATCATGCAAGCTAGATTTGTTCCCTCTTACTACCAGCGTGATTTGTTAAATAAGCTTCAGCTGCTTAAACAAGATAGTAAGAGTGTAGAGGAGTACTATCAGGAATTACAAATGGGCATGTTGCGCTGTGGTATAGAGGAGTCTGAGGAGGCTGCTATGGCTAGATTTATGGGTGGGTTGAACCGTGAGATTTATGACATTCTAAGTTACAAGGAATACAATTCAATCACTTGCTTGTTTCACCTTGCTTGCCATGCTGAAAGAGAAGTGCAGGGACGACGCAAATGGTCTAGCACGAGAACTAATGTTTCTGCAGGTCGTGCTAACACTTGGTCAACACGCACTCCATCCACAACCACAAGGCATCCGATCGCACCGTCCTCCAACAACAACAAGAGTCGACCTTCTTCTTCCGCCCGATCGCCAAGGCTTGAGGTAACGAAAACATCTGCACGAACCCGCCAAGAGCTCTGTTTGGTTGCTTCAACCGGAGGACGAGGGATGTGCAATGCCATCAATGCAAGGGTATGGACACATGAGGAGTCAATGCCCGAAACAGCGTGTCGATTGTTCGAGACAATGGTGAGTTTTCTTCTGCTAGTGACTTGGATGAAGAAACATATGCTATGCTTGCAGTTGACAATGCAGGGAGCGAAGATGATCATGACCAGGAAGACCACATTGAGGCTAACCATGCTGACCATTATGAGAGCCTCATTGTACAGCGTGTATTGAGTGTCCAGATTGGGAAGGCCGACCAGAATCAGCGGCACAACCTTTTCCAAACCAAGTGTGTCGTCAAGGAGCGATCATGCCGTGTGATCATTGATGGAGGGAGTTGCAACAACTTTGCAAGCGTGGACGTGGTAGAGAAGCTTTCGTTGGAGACGAGACCGCACCCCCAACCCTACTATGTTCAATGGCTCAACAGCATTGGTAAGGTTAAGGTAACACGCTTGGTGAGAGTACAATTTGCTATTGGTTCCTATCATGATTTTGCTGAATGTGATGTTGTACCTATGCAAGCATGTTCTATATTGTTAGGTAGACCTTGGCAATATGATAAAAGTTCTGTGCATGATGGGAGAACCAACCAGTATTCGTTTGTGCATAAGGGGAGGAAGATTGTATTGCATCCTATGACCCCCGATTCCATAATTAAAGAGGACATTGCTAGAGCTAGTAAGCAAAAGATTGATGCAAGTGCTAAGAAGAAAACATCTAATTCTGTTGGTGATGACAAAAATGAGATTAAGTTGAAAGGAGCATGTTTTCTCGCCACCAAATCTGATGTGAAGGAACTAGATGTAGATGAATCTGTTTGCTATGCTTTAGTTTGCAAGAATGCTTTGTTCTCAATTGAGGAGATACCTGCTGCTTTGCCTCCTGCTGTGACTAATCTTTTGCAGGAGTATGCTGATGTTTTTCCCAAGGACGTTCCTCCAGGGTTGCCACCAATTCGAGGGATTGAGCATCAGATTGACCTCATTCCTGGAGCATCTTTGCCCAATCGAGCGCCATATAGGACTAATCCGGAAGAAACGAAGGAGATACAATGCCAAGTGCAAGAACTGCTTGACAAAGGGTACGTGCGTGAATCTCTTAGTCCTTGTGCTGTTCCGGTTCTTTTAGTTCCTAAGAAGGATGGATCATGGCGCATGTGTGTGGATTGTAGAGCAATCAATAACATTACCATTAGATATCGTCATCCTATTCCTAGGTTAGATGATATGCTTGATGAATTAAGTGGCTCTACTGTGTTCTCTAAGGTTGATTTGCGTAGTGGCTACCACCAAATCCGTATGAAATTAGGGGATGAATGGAAAACAGCTTTCAAAACTAAGTTCGGTCTATATGAGTGGTTAGTGATGCCTTTTGGATTGACTAACGCACCTAGCACTTTCATGAGACTAATGAATAAAGTTTTGCGTGCTTTCATTGGTAGATTTGTGGTGGTATACTTCGATGATATCTTGATCTATAGCAAATCATTAGATGAACATCTTGCTCATTTGCGTGCTGTTTTTGATGCCTTACGCGATGCACGATTATTTGGTAACCTTGAGAAGTGCACATTTTGCACCGATGCATAATCGGGTCTTTACTGGTTTTAGAGGTAGTCCCTTTAGAGTTTCGAGTTCTTGTCACGTTCTTGTCACCGAGTTGAACTTCATCGCGTCGTCACGTCCAAATTCGGATCCTCCTCTGTCTAGTTCGGTATTTTGGTCATAACTCTCTCATACGAACTCGGATTTTGCTGTTCTTATACTTTCCTGAAAGCTTGAGAAATTATCTACAACTTTGTCCATTGTGAAACTTTCCAGAAACACCGTCTTCTTGCCCAAAATCCTGTCGGATTGGAATCTGTTTTCGTCCTGGATTTTCTGAGCAGTCTGTATTTCGTGGTCAATATCTCTGGCTTTCCTTATCCAAAATAGGCGTTCCACATATGCAAATTGATCAGCTCGAAAAGATCTACAACTTTTCAGTTATACGTTTTTGCATTGGAAGCCAATAAATCCCGAAAATAGCATTTGAAATTTCTGCATAGTAGATCTGTTTGCAGCAGAAAAATAGTTTGAGTTGTAATTCATCATATGTGGCACTTTTGATATAGAAGGAAGAAAAATAAGAAAAGGCAAGTGCATATAAAAGAGCCGCACTAAAAGGTGGGAAAAGGAGTCCTTGCCATTTGCTTGTGTGGTGAGGTCGTTCTGGTTGTAGTTTCTGTGACTTCATTGGTGTCTAGGCTCGCGTCTCTAGTACGGTCTAGCCTAGAACCAGCACTGTACTGATTTTGAACGACTTTTCAGCTTACTTTGGTTCGGTGGTACTAGTTCCTCCTTTGCTACAAATTATTGCCTGTCCATGCTCCACCATCTTCTGACCACATAGATTCTGGATTTTGCAATCGCATGCCACATCGAGGACTTGTAAGAACTTGGTAGAAGCTTGAGCGTATGTGAGGCTTGCCACTGCATACAACCTAGTAGTTCATAGGAGCTTTCATATCTGTGTGAAGTTTCTTTGTTTCTACTAACTATGGTAGGTATTCCAAGCAATCATGGGAGTAACGTCGGCAGTGGAAGTGAACATGAGGACCGCCTCACACCAAAAGAACGGCGTTGGTTCACTCATTTCAACAGGCTGCATAATCAGCATGAGATGCGAACTCGTGACACTCTTGATGCGATTCAGGCGCAATTGGCACCCCTCACTGAGCTTCAAGCACAACTAGCACAACTTCTTCAAGGTGCTGCCCCAAACAATGGTGCTGCTGGTCATGCTTTGGGCCAACGTGGTGCTCCACCTGCTGCTTTAAACGGGGTGGATCAAGAGGAGAACAACTACCCCGCTGATACCGAGGACGACTACAGGGTGAATGTGAACAACGACCGACCTCATCGTCGACTCCGCAATAACAGGCAAGGTATGGCTAGAAATCAACATGATCAAAGGGAAGAACGTGATGATTCTATGGCAAAAATGAAATTTACTATACTTCCTTTTGATGGTACTTATAATCCTGATGCTTATCTAAATTGGGAGTTGGCGGTAGATCAAAAATTTTCTTGCTATGATTTTTCTTAGCATAGAAGGGTTCACGCTGCCACTAGTGAATTTACTGGTTTTGCATCTATTTGGTGGAAAGAACTTTGTAGAGCCAACCGTGATGTACCTACAACATGGGATGGGTTGAAGCGTGTCATGAGGGCTAGATTTGTTCCTACATACCATGCTCGTGATTTATTGAATAAAATGCAGCGCTTTAATCAAGGTGATAAAACGGTTGAGGAATATTATCAGGAATTGCAAATTAGCATGTTGCGATGTGGGATAGAAGAGGGTGAAGATGCAAAAATGGCTAGGTTCTTGGGTGGGCTTAACCGAGAGATACAGGATATACTTGATTATAAAGAATACAATTCTATCACTCGTTTGTACCATCTTGCTTTGAAAGCAAAAAGAGAAGTGCAGGGTCGACGAACGACAACGCGAGGTACTTTTGGACGCTCTTCCACATCCAAGTCGGTCTAGATCCATACCAAGGCATCATCTTCCATCCCTGGACGTGTACCTCCCCTCGCTGTTCCAACTACTTCGACCCCATCTCGCATTTCGGAGGCAAACAAGTCAGTCACACTTCAAGCACCCGCCAAGAGTGCTTCCTCAGTTGCCTCCACCGGTCGAACGCGGGAAACACAATGCTTTCGATGCAAAGGAATGGGGCATGTGATGCCAGACTTCCCTAATCAACGTGCTCTAATCATCCGAGAAAATGGTGAGTACACTAGTGCTAGTGACATTGATGAAAATGAATATGCTCTTGTTGCCACTAACACTGCAGAGCCAGAAGAAGAGATTATCACTTCTGCGGCATCCGAGAAATATCCGACTCTTGTTGTCACACGTGTACTTAGCGTACAGCCTGCACGCGATGAACAAAATCAACGCCATACTATCTTTCAGACAAGGTGTGTGGTGAATGAGCGCGTTGTGCATGTCGTTGTTGATGGAGGAAGCTGCAACAATCTTGCTAGTGTAGACATGGACGAGAAGCTTGTCTTGCCCACAAATCCACTTCCTCAATAGTATGAAATTGAATGGCTCAATTCCACTGGTAAGGTTTAGGTAACAAAAACCGTTCAAGTACCTATCTCCATTGGTTCTTATCATGATAATGTTGTTGCGATGTTGTACCCATGGATGCTTGTTCTCTTTTATTGGGTAGACCTTGGATCTATGATATGGATGCTATACATCATGGTAGGACCAATGAGTATACTTTCTTGTATAAGGGAAAGAAAATTATTTTGAAACCAATGAGCCCTACAGAACTGAGAAACATTGAAGTTAAAAGAGCTCAAAGAGAAAAAGAAGAGAGTGGAATTCAAAGTGTAGCTAGTAAATCAACCCATTCAACTACACCAGTTGCTCAAAAACCTGATCTTAAGATGAAGGGTAAAGTATTGTTGGCTACAAAAGTGCTCTCACAAGATAACATGGACAATATAGAACCATTGCCATTATCTGTTGCTTTGTCTTCTGTTATTACTAATAATTTGCAGGATAATGAGATGGAGTCGAGGACGACTCCAATTCAAGAAGGGGAGGATGATGAGGACATCACAACCAAGGATACAACCGCTGCCCATTCTTCCCCTACGACCACTACTTCGTCCCCGACCGTCGCTGTTTCGGTCGCTACTTCATCTACGACGCTTGGAGGGCTTAATCCGGAAGCAAGGCCTTTCCACCCACCTTCACTGGATCAGCACGTCAAGATCATCCACCGAGGACAGCCCATGCGCCAAGGAAGGCCCAAGATCAAGCCCAATTCGTCGACAAGTCCGGTTCAGCTATCTAGGAGCAGCAGTACTTCAAACGGACATAACGTGGGCTCCCGGACTCCGTTTTCAGTGTGCAACCACCCGTTTGAAAGGTATCGAGATAACCTTTCCAATGGATCTAGTCCCATGGCCAAATTCCTCTTAGAGCGACAGGAAATCACAGAACAATCTCACGGGACAAAAATTCCGGGTGCCGTGCCACCTTTCTTTTGGGCCCAAGGCCCATGTATCTTAGGGTTTTGGTGGCCACCGCTGTTTTGGCTGCCCTACACCTCCTGGCCGCCGCTATATATGTGGCCGCCACCGTTTTTTTACGTTTAGGTTTTGTTGTGTTTGGTAGACCCCGTGTGCGTCCCTCCTCGCATATGCGCGTGTCGACTAGACAGACCAATACGAGAAACAGAACCTCAACTTGTTCTTTTGATTTCAATACCATATTTCCAGATTGCTTCATACTTTGTTCTTGCGGGTTCTCGATTTCATGCAGGAACTACTGATCATTGGATTGTGTATCTGTGTTGATTTGGCATTGCGATTGTGAAGCTCTCGACCTGTTGGTAGGAAGCCCTAAATTCGGTGCCATCAACACCCCCAAATCGACGTATCATCATCTCACCGAAAGATCGGGATCGCCGTCCCCATCAAAATCGATCGGAACAAGCTCCAATGAGACCAACAAAACTTAGGAGTGCAATCCTGTGCATTTTCGGACTGTTTTGTTGCATTGCAAACTTTCATAAATTCCACCTGTTTGGATCTTGATTTGTGTGAAATTAACATCAAAACGAATCGACTGAAACAAGCTCCAATGACACCGGTGAATTTAGGAGTGCAATCCGGTGCATTTTTGGAGTGCTGCGCTCCAGAGCGAGCTTTCTTAAAATCCACCTGTTTGGATCTCGATTTGTATGAAATTTACATCACAGCGAAATCAACCGAAACAAACTCCAACATGACCGACAACACTTGGGACTGCAATCCGGTGTGTTTTCGCGGTGTTTCGGTTTGGGGCAATCTTTCATAAAATCCATTTGCTCAGATCCCGATTTGAATGAAATTAACATCAGAGCGAAATCGACCGAAACAAGCCCCAATGAGACCGGCGACACATAGGAGCGCAATTCGGAGCATTTTTGGTGAGTTTCGCTCCGGTGAAAACTTTCATAAAATCCAGCGGTTCGGATCTCGTTTTGTGTGAAATTAACAACAAAGCGAAATCGACCGAAACAAGCTCCAATGAGACCGGCGACACTCAGGAGTGCAATCCGGTGCATTTTCATAATGTTGCACTCCGGAGCAAACTTTCATAAAATCCACCCGTTTGGATCTTGATTTGTATGAAATTAACGACACAGCGAAATCGACCGAAACAAGCTCCAGTAAGACCGACAAACTTAGGTGTGCAATCCGGTGTGTTTCGCTTCGGGGCAAACCATCATAAAATCCACTTGGTCAGATCCCGATTTGAATGAAATTAACATCAAAGCGAAATCGACCCAAACATGCTCCAATGAGACCGGCGACACTTCAGAGTGTAATCAGATGCATTTTCGAAGTGTTTCCCTCTGGTGAAAACTTTCATAAAATCCATCTGTTCGGATCTAGATTTGTATGAAATTATACATCAAAGTGAAATCGACCGAAACAAGCTCCAATGAGACCGGCGACACTTAGGAGTGCAATCCGCTGCTTTTTCGAACTATTGCACTCCGGAGCAAACTTTCTTAAAGTCCACCTGTTTGGATCTCGATTTGTACGAAATTTACATAACAGCGAAATCGACCGAAACAAGCTCCAACTTGACCGACAACACTTAAGAGTGCAATTCGTTGTGTTTTCGCAGTGTTTCGCTTCGGGGCAAACTTTCATAAAATCCACATACTCGGATCCCGATTTGTAAGAAATTAACATCAGAGCGAAATCGACCGAGGCAATCTCCAATGAGACCGATGAAACTTCGGAGTGCAATCCTGTGCATTTTCGGACTTTTTTTATTGTGGTGCAAACTTGTAACGTCCCAAAATTGGGCCTAATTTAACGTTTTGGAGTTATTTGAATTTTGGTGAATTTCTGGGATTTATTTGGATTTAATTGAGTTAATTTAAATTTATCGTCCTCTTGAATAATTAAATATCAGAAAAAGTATTTGTCAAAAATAAATAAAAATATTTTCGTTAAGCTCTAAATGCCTTGAAATATATTCTAGAATTTTTTTAGAATTTTTCGGGTATTTTTAGTGCCCTAAACAATTACTTTGATTTTCTGGGATTAATTTAAATGTTAAAAGTTGGAAAATGCCTTTGCTACAGTATTGGGCCGAGCCAAACACTGTGCTCGCGCCGGCCAAACCCTAGCGCCGCGCGCTCCGGGCCGTGCGATTCCGATCGAACGGCTGTGGTTGGGCCGCGTCGCTTAAATCGCGACGACCGTTGGATCTCAGTAACTTGAGCCGCTAAGATTTTGGCATGTAGCATCGGGTAGCCGAACCGTTACTCACCCGGAACCATTGGATGGCAATCGGATGGTGCGGATTGATCGCACTGCATCGGGAGGAGGCGAACAGTGCGCCGCCGTCGGGGGTTGGCCGCCGAGATTTGTCAGGGGATTTGCGCGCGTTTCAAGGCATATCGACGACCGTGCTGTAGACCATTTAACGTGTCCGACCACCCCGCGCATTTGGTCCGTTCGCCCGTTAGCTCTCGTGCTCCCTAGCTCTCCAATTTGCTCACCGAAGTTGGCACGGCCGCCGCCTCGGTTTCCCTCGTTTCCGCCGTCGTCCGTCGTTCTCCGCCACGCCCAAGACCCATTCCGAGCCTGCCGTGTCGAGACGCGTCTAGTGGACCACTTCTTCACACCGGAGAAGCCTCGTAGCACCGCCGAGCCAGTCATCTTCCTCGTCTCTGGTCTTCGGGAGCCACTGCACCGCCGCCATCTGCTTCGAGCTCCAGCGACCGTCGGATCTTCATCCAACGTCTGAGGTAACGCCACGTTTCCTTCCCGTAGAGCTAAAGTTAAATAGTTTCGGTAGATCTCCACAGTAGATTTGTTTGAAAATGGCCGTTAGATTGCCATCGTGCGGTTCTGATCCGTCCACGTCGTTGCTGTTTAGATGCGTTTGAAAAGGGCCGTTAGATCTTAGATGTACGGCTTGGATTATGCCACGTAGTCTCGGCAACAGTGCATCGCTCGGGTAGCAACGACCGTAGGATCTTCATCCAGCGGCAGCAATGCATCCACGTAGACAACCTCGACGCGTTTGATAATGGCCATCGGATCTTAGATCAGTGGCTGAAATCTTGCCACGTAGCCGCGCGAAGGCCCAGCCGTTGCCATATACCGACCGTTGGATTTAAATCCAACAGCCAGGAGAATATGTGACCACGTGGACCCGCGGATGCGCGCCGCGTGTCGAGTACTGTGCGGACCGTGCACTATGCAGCCGGGCCCACTTGCTAGTCAGGTGAGAGCCGGGTGTGCTGACGTCAGCATGACGTCATCCGGGGGGGCCCACGGGTCAGTGACCGAGCCGACGTGGCTGGCTCTGGTGTTGACACGTGTCACGCCGAGAGAATTTAACCGAATTTCCAGTAGGAAAATAAAAAGATTAATTCGGAATTTTCTTTTATTTGAATATACAAAATTGTAATTGCTATAACTTTTGCGTCTTAGCTCCGATTTGAGCGATTCCAGTTCCTAAAAATTTGTAAAAATGTGAAATATTTATTGGTGAATTTTATTTTATTTTTAGTGTTGATCTTACTATCTGTTTAAGTATATTTATTGTGTGTACGCTTATTCCGAGTAGACTCCAAGTTGCCGGGAACTATCGGAGAAGAATTCGAAGACCCATCGCAAGTGCCAGATCAGGATCAACTACTTTTCGAAGGCAAGTCATGCTTTGACCATATTGCCCCTTGATTTTCAAATGTATTTCAATTCAAATTATGCATGCTATGTTAACTAAAAATAACATTGAATAATTTGGGTGAAATAGATAATACACCTACCTTGTTTATGTCACCTTGTTAATATTATCTATATGCCTTGAAAACCTTGTCACCTTAAGATATTAAATTGGGTTGGTTGCTAATATAAAGCCAACATGGGAGGCTAGACCGTGACTAGTGCTTAGTCTGCTTGTATGCGCTGAAGGACTTTCCAATTACAAAAGAATATTGATTAAACAAATATGGAACATATTTTGGAATAATACGATGTTGTCATGAGATGAAATTGGGGGTAGCGACCTGTGTGGTTCTACTCATGCAATGAAGTGGGCATTGGCATGTGTTGCATAAATGCAAACCGGGGTGGGAAATGATTTGGACCGGGGGAAGTGGCAAGGAGGCTTCGTGCCAGGTGGGCCTGTGTGGCAACGGGATGTGTTAAAGATTGTAAAGGCTGTGTGCCGAGAAATATAAAATGGATGTCTTGCCCGGGATAGTTAAGGACTTCACCTTGCAAGCATTTTAACTGAGTTACTTGTACAACCACTTGTCTGGAATGGGATAGACCTAGTTTAGTAGGGTTCTAATATCTTTCCTTTGACACCTCAGGGCGACAGTTACACAAGGGTGTAACTGTGTGGGGGAGCATACCTGTGCCACGGCTTGGTACCCATCCAACGGTATTCGCTTGATCTAAACTTTGGCTCTGAGTGAGGGAAGTGTTAGAAGGGCAATACTGGGGAGGTTCACTGGTTAGGTGTTAGTATCTGAAAGACTTTGTTGCAATCAATCACCCGTGTGGTGAGCGACTGTATCCTGTGGGTAAAGTGTACAGCCTCTGCAGAGTGTGTGTGTTAAATCTATTCGAATAGCTGCGTCCGCGGTATTGGACAATGCTCGGGGATTACAGTCAAGGGTTAGATTTTCAAAATAAAAAGTAGAATGGGTGGCTGTGTGCCAAAGATTGATGAATGAAACTTAAGGCTGTGTGCCAAACTCTTGGAAAAGGATTGAGAAAATTAATTATTATAGTAAGGGATTTTACTGCCTTTAATCTAATTAAGATTATCTATTGAAAGAAATGCTGCTTCACGCAAAACAACCATTTAAGCCTTTCCCTTGAATAAGCCATGCATGTAGTAATAGAACTGCATTGCGCATGACTTGTTGAGTATGTTGTATACTCACCCTTGCTTCAACAAAAACCTCAGAAGAAGAGGCGACACCAGCTTGGGAGGAGGAGTTTAACGAAGGTCAGGAGGATTAGGGTTGGGCCTCGTCAGTTGCCTGTGGCAGTCCGAGGGGTTCATTATCGTACTTTTGCTTCCGCTACTATACCTTTGTTACTTTTGTTATTTATCGCCCTGCGTGGCGAATTACTGTAAGGTGACCTTAAGGTCGTGTAACTCGTTTATATTCATGTTTGAAGTATTTTATTATTAATTCCGCTGTGTATGATGTGGTACTTCAACCTGTTTATGTAGTGTGTACTAGCGTGATCCTGGACTAGTACTGAATACACAGAGGGTCCGGATTTACAGATTCGGGTCCCGACAGAGTTGATATCAGAGCCATACTGACTGTAGGACTTAACCCTAGTTAGACCGGCCGTTCTAGAAAAGATAAAAACTAATTTCTAAAGATTAAAAATTGGCAAGAAGAATCAATGAGATCTTGACTTATCCCTTCTTCCTTACTTCATACCTATGCTGCATTTTGCTATTACTTTTGTGTTGTTCTAAAATTTTAGTACTGACGAGTTGATTTGGCAGATGAGGATGGTTCACTCCTTTGGCGAGCGTCACGGAAGTCACGCAGCGGAGCTTTGGAGGATGCTCCAGGTGCTTGGAGGTTTTGACCGCCCTCTTTGCGGTCTCGCTTTGGGTGGTCAACGGCATCAACCGGTGGGAGACTACCTTTACTCAGACGCGAGAATGCTCGCGCCGGTCGTCCGCTCCACCTCGTGGTGAAGCGAGCGGCCTCTGGCGGGCATTGAGTGTGCCTGCTAAGCGCTTGGAAGATCAGCCGTGACTACGGCTATGAGCTGTGGGACACTGCTTTCCGCGTACACCCACACGCGGGTGGACCGATCCAGGCGCGCTTGGAGCTGGAGGACAATGCTGCTATCGTCCACGTGGGACGGTTCGCTGTGGCTCAGGAGGAGGCCATGGACATGGCTACGCTAGAGCTCATGTCAGTGTACCGCACCTTGGAGGAGACAGAGACAGCCCTGCGAGAGACCAGGATGCACGCTGTGCAGAGGATCTCCAAGCTAAAGGAGGCCCTCTACGGTTAGGGGCAGCCTGAGGCCGTCATGGAGCTGGACGATGAGGACGAGGAGGAGGAGCCGGAAGAGCTGGAGCGAGGAGGAGCAGGAGCCAGAGCCTGCGCCAGAGGATCAGCAGCCAGTGGAGCCCCCAACGTTAGTGGGAGGACATTGGGATCAGTTTGCCCCGATGCCCGCTCACCCGCCAGTGTATGTGATAGGCGAGCCGCAGCCAGGATGGCTTGATGACTGAGTTCGTTACGTAGGGTGGTTGTTGAAATTTTTGCGTTGAGACTCAATTGTTATGAGTCGCGTCTTTAAAAATTCGAACTTAGATGCGCATGATTGTTGTAATGAACTATTTTGTATGATGATTGTGATTGATAGTATGGTTGCATGGCCCTTAGGCCCTTGTAAGCAACCCTGCTTATCTATTATTAATGAATTGATGTTTAAGGGTTTAGTTACACCTGTTTCCCCGTATAAGTTCTTCTACTTGTGTACTCTCTTTTCCCTCTCATCTCTAAACCATCGAAGCAATCAACAGATGGTGAACACTCGCAACACCGGAGCCGGAGGCAGTGGTTCACGTCAGGGAGGCAGCCAGAGCAATGCATCACTTCCTCAGGCAGCACCACAAGTTGACATGTAGAATCTGGGAGCCTTTCTTGCAGCACAAACGCAGTTAATGCAGACCATGATGGCAACCGTACAACAAATCAACAACCAAGCAACTGCCAACAATCAAACTGTTTAACAATGGTCCCCATCCCTACTCAAGATTGTCCGAGTTTATGAGGACACGTCCGCCTACTTTCTATGGAAACGCTAGCCCATTAGAGGCAGATGACTGGTTGAGGACCATCAAGAGGAAATTACATATAACACAGTGTGATGGAAATGAGAAGGTGCTGAGTCATGGGAAAACTACTGCGCATCGCAGGAAAACCCACAGGAAATCACTTGGGAAGAATCCACCATAGCTTTTCGTCAGTGTCACGTGCCAGAGGGTATTATGGAGCTGAAAAAGGAGGAATTTAGAGCACTGAAGCAAGGAGCCAATCAGTGGCTAATTATTTAAATAAGTTCACTCAGTTGGCACGCTACGCTCCGGAGGACGTAGCAACCGACAGGGCCAGACAGTCCCGTTTCATGAAGGGACTTAACACTGGATTACAGGTGGGATTGATTACCCACACATTTCCTTATTTTCAAGAGCTGGTAAATAAGGCGCTCATATTGGAGGACGAGCGCAAGGAGCTAGATGATAACCGCAAACGCCGCATGGCACAGCAGGGAGGACGCCATGGCCAGCAGAAACCAAGAATAATACCTCAGCAGTATTCTAGATTCCAGCAGGGGAACAATGTCAGGACGCCGCCACCAATGCCATGACCAACAGGACAAACCCCTCAGACTCCAGTTAGGACTGTTAATCAGAGTGGAGGAACCAGCAGATGTCAGGAAGACGCTGCTACAATTGCAATGAGATAGGACACTTCGCTAATGTTTGCCCCAAGAAGGGAGGTGTGACCCCAGTACGCTTCAATCTGGGAAACACGCCTGCCAGAACTCCTGTTCAAGGAGGAAGCAGAGGACCTGCCCAAACTGGATCTGCACCCCAATCAGTTGCAAGAGGCAGAGTCAACCACGTCACGACAGATGAAGTTCAAAACGCCACGGACGTAGTTCTGGGTAAGTTTCTAGTCAATTCAGTGCCAGCTACCGTTTTATTCGATTCCGGAGCTTCACATTCCTTTGTTTCTAGAGTTTTTGCTATGCGAAATGAATTGGGTGTTGTCAACCATAAGAATACACTTATAGTACAATCCCTGGATTAGAACTACGATCTAAGATCGGTTGTTCTGGGATTAAGCTATTAATAAAAGGAGTAGAGTTCCTAGCGAACCTTATTATCCTAGATACCCAGACCCTAGATGTTATACTAGGAATGGATTGGCTGTCTAAGCACAAGGCTGTATTAGACTGCGGGCGAAGAGTTGTGTCTATTGTGAGCCCTGATGGTAGAAAAGTTGAATTTCAAGCAACGGCAGTTCGAGAAGGGCAGTTATTGGTAAACAGTCTAGAGACCACCAGTTTAGAGGATGTACCAGTGGTCAGTGAGTACCCGGATGTTTTTCCCGAGGAGTTACCTGGAATGCCACCAGACAGGGACATAGAGTTCGTAATTGACTTAGTGCCTGGGACAGCGCCAATAGCAAAGAGACCATATCGGATGTCTACTGAAGAGTTGGTTGAAATGAAGAAGCAGATCGAGGAACTATTAGAAAAAGGATTCATTAGACCGAGCTCGTCACCTTGGGGAGCACCGATCCTATTTGTTAAAAAGAAAGATGGAAGTTTTCGGATGTGTGTAGATTATCGAGCACTTAATGAAGTAACAATAAAGAACATATATCCGTTGCCCAGGATTGATGATCTATTTGATCAATTGAGAGGGACAGGAGTTTTCTCTAAGATCGACCTGAGATCAGGATACCACCAGCTGAAGATTAAGCCAGAGGGCATACCAAAGACCTCATTTTCTTCAATATATGGGCACCATGAGTTCACGGTTATGTCGTTTGGATTAACAAATGCACCAGCATATTTTATGAACTTGATGAACAAGGTTTTTATGGAATATTTAGATAAATTTGTAGTCGTGTTCATCGATGATATCTTGGTTTACTCAAAGTCGAATGAAGAGCACGCCCAACATTTGAGGCTGGTTCTAGAAAAATTAAGAGAGCAGCAGTTGTTTGCGAAGTTCAGTAAATGCGATTTCTGGAAAAGTAAGGTGGAGTTCCTAGGGCATGCGATGACAACCGAAGGAATTGCAGTAGACCCAAGCAAGGTCGAGGCAGTGCTGCATTGGCAGCCGCCAAAAACGGTGACGCAGATCCGTAGTTTTCTTGGGATGGCTGGTTACTACCACCGGTTTATAGAGGGGTTCTCAACAATTGCTAGACCTCTTACGCAGTTATTGAAGAAAGAAAAGAAATTTGTTTGGACGCCAGATTGTGAGAAGAGTTTCCAAGAACTAAAGAAACGCCTGACCTCAGCACTAGTGTTAGTTTTGCCAGACGTGCATCAGAGTTTTGATATATATTGCGATGCATCACGCCAATGACTTGGATGCGTGTTAATGCAGAATGGAAAGGCATTAGCTTACGCATCGAGGTAGTTGAGGCCGCATGAAGGGAATTACCCAACACACGATTTAGAATTAGCAGCCGTAGTGCATGCCTTAAAATTATGGCGTCACTATCTCATTGCAAATAGATGTGAGGTATATACAGATCATAAGAGTCTCAAATATATTTTCACCCAGTCCGACCTAAACATGAGGAAAAGAAGGTAGTTAGAGCTGATTAAAGATTATAATGTGGGGATTCACTATCACCCCGGTAAAGCCAACGTAGTGGCTGATGCCTTGAGTCGGAAGAGCCATAGCTTAAACGTGTTGGCAGAAGAGAGTCGGGCAGAATTGTGCAAAGACTTTCAGAGATTGAAATTGGAAGTTGTTCTGGAAGGATTCGTAGCTGCCTTAGAAGTAAAGCCTACCTTGGAGGATCAGATTAAGGAAGGCCAGAAGAATGATGAGAAGATCGAGCGAATCAAGTCCAAAATGGAGGAAGGCCAAGCAAAGGAATTCAAGTTGGATGATCAAGGTACGCTGTGGTTGAGAGGACGCATTTGTGTACCTAACAAAAAGGAGCTAACGCAGTTAATATTGGAAGAAGCTCATGACTCCAAGTATTTGATTCACCCAGAAAGTGCGAAGATGTACCAAGATTTGAAAGAAAGGTTCTGGTGGCCGAATATGAAGAGAGAGGTAGCTGAGTACGTAGCGCTATGTGATGTATGCCAGCGAGTCAAAGCTATGCATCAGAGGCCAGCAGGACTGCTGCAGCCATTAAAAATACCAGAATGGAAGTGGGAGGAAATCGGGATGGATTTCATCACTGGTTTGCCAAGAACGCAAGGAGGTTATGACTCCATATGGTTCATAGTAGATTGTTTTACCAAAGTTGCACATTTCATACCAGTAAAGACAACCTATTCAGGAGATAAGTTAGCAGAGCTATACATGGCAAGGATCGTCTGTTTGCACGGAGTGCCAAGGAAGATAGTATCGGACAGAAGCACCCAATTTACCTCAAGATTTTGGGATAAGTCGCATCTGACCATGGGCACCGTTTGAATTCAAGACAACAGATCATCATAAAAAGAGCGGGCAAGCAGAAGGGTCAATCAGATATTAGAAGATATGTTGAGGGCCTATGCGCTGGCTTATACAACATCTTGGGATAAATGTTTACCATATGCAGAGTTTAGTTACAACAACAGCTACCAGGCCAGTCTCAAGATGTCACCTTTCGAAGCATTGTACAGTCGACCTTGTAGAACACCGTTGAATTGGAATGAGACCGGTGAGCGTAGTGTCTTCGGACCAGACATACTCCGAGAAGCTGAAGAGCAAATAGCGCTGATTAGAGAAAGGTTGAAAATTGCGTAGTCAAGGCAAAAGAGCTATGCGGACAATCGCCGCAGGGATTTAAGCTTTGAACTTGAAGATTATGTGTATCTCAGGGTTACACCTCTTAAAGGAGTACAGAGGTTTAACAAAAGGGGGAAACCTGCGCCAAGATATGTAGGACCGTTTAAGATCATAAGCAGCAGGGGAGAAGTCACACATCAACTAGAATTACCGCAAACAATGGCAGGAGTACATAACGTCTTTCATGTATCGCAACTCAAGAAGTGTCTCCGAGTGCCAGACGAGCAGACACCCCTGGGGGCAATTGAACTACAGGAAGACTTGACCTATAAAGAGCAACCAATAAAAATTCTGGATACAATGGATCGGAAAACAAGGAGCAAGACAACCCATTTTTGCAGAGTTCAGTGGAGCAATCACACAGAAAGCGAGGCCACCTGAGAACGAGAGGAAGATCTGAAAAAGGAATTCCCAAACCTATTCGTTAGTTAGGCTTCGAATCTCGGGGTCGAGATTCTGTTAAAGGGGGTAGGTTTGTAACGTCCCAAAATTTGGCCTAATTTAAATTTTTGGAGTTATTTGAATTTTGGTGAATTTCTGGGATTTATTTGGATTTAATTGAGTTAATTTAAATTTATCCTCCTCTTGAATAATTAAATATCAGAAAAAGTAGTTATCAAAAATAAATAAAAATATTTTATTTAAGCTCTAAATGCATTGAAATATTTTCTAGAATTTTTCTAGAATTTTTTGGGAATTTTTAGTGCCCTAAACAATTACTTTGATTTTCTGGGATTAATTTAAATGTTAAAAGTCGAAAAATGCCTTTGCTTTCATGTTAGGTCGAGCCCAACACCGTGCTTCGCATGATCAAACCCTAGCGCCACATTCTTCGGCCGTCGATTCGATCGAACGACCATGGTTGGGCTGCGTCGCTTAAATCGCGACGACTGTTGGATATCAGTAACTTGAGCCGCTAAGATTTAGCCACGTAGCATTGGGTAGCCAAACCGTTACTCGCTCGGAACCGTTGGATGGCAATCGGACGGTGCGGATTGATCGCACAACATCGGGAGGAGGCGAACAGTGCGCCGCCGTCGGGGGTTGGCCGCCGAGATTTGTCAGGGGATTTGTGCGCGTTTCAAGGCATATCGACGACCGTGCTGTAGCCCACTTAACGTGTCCGACCACCCCGCGCATTTGGTCCATTCGCCCGTTAGCTCTCGTTCTCCCTAGCTCTCCCATTTGCTCGCCGAAGTTGGCACGGCCGCCGCCTTGGTTTCCCTCGTTTCCGCAGTCGTCCGTCGTTCTCCGCCGCGCCCAAGACCAATTCCGAGCCTGCCGTGTCGAGACGCATCCAGTGGACCACTTCTTCACGCCGGAGAAGCCTCGTAGCGCCGCCGAGCCAGTCGTCTTCCTCGTCTCCGATCTTCGGGAGCCGCTGCATCGCCGCCATCTGCTTCGAGCTCCAGCGACCGTCGGATCTTCATCCAACGTCCGAGGTAACGCAACGTTTCCTTCCCGTAGAGCTAAAGTTAAATAGTTTCGCTAGATCTCCGCCGTAGATTCTTAATCCGACTGTCACCATAGCGCCACGAAGTCATAGTAGATTCGTTTGAAAATGGCCGTTAGATTGCCATCGTGCGGTTCTGATCCGTCCACGTAGTTGCTGTTTAGATGCGTTTGAAAAGGGCCGTTAGATCTTAGATGTACGGCTTGGATTATGCCACATAGTCTTGGCAACAGTGCATCGCTCGGGTAGCAACGACCGTAGGATCTTCATCCAGCGGCAGCAATGCATCCACGTAGCCAACCTCGACGCGTTTGATAATGGCCATCGGATCTTAGATCAGTGGTTGAAATCTTGCCACGTAGCTGCGCGAAGGCCCAGCCGTGGCCATATACCGACCGTTGGATTTAAATCCAACATCTCGGAGAATATGCGACCACGTGGACCAGCGGATGCTTGCCGCGCGTGTCAAGTCTTGTCTTGGACCGTGCAACAGTCTGCGGTGAGCCCACATGTTAGTCGGTAGGGTGTCTTGACGTCGAGATGATGTCATCCGGGGGGCCCACGGGTTAGTTACCGAGCCGACGTGGCTGGCTCTGGTACTGACACGTGTCACGCCGAGAGAATTTAACCGAATTTCCAGTAGGAAAATAAATAGATTAATTCGGAATTTTCTTTTATTTGAATATACAAAATTGTAATTGCTATAACTTTTGCGTCTTAGCTCCGATTTGAGCAATTCCAGTTCCTAAAAATTTGTAAAAATGTGAACTATTTATTGGTGAATTTTATTTTATTTTTAGTGTTGATCTTGCTATCAGTTTAAGTATATTTATTGTGTGTACGCTTATTCCGAGTACACTCCGAGTTGCCGAAAACTGTCAGAGAAGAATTCGAAGACCCATCGCAGGTGCCAGATCTGGCTCAACTACTTTTCGAAGGCAAGTCATGCTTTGACCATATTGCTGCTAGATTTTCAAATGTATTTCAATTCAAATTATGCATGCTTGTTTATGTCACCTTGTTAATATTATCTGTATGCCTTGAAAACCTTGTCACCTTAAGATATTAAATTGGGTTGGTTGCTGATATAAAGCCAACACGGGAGGCTAGACCGTGACTAGTGCTTAGTCAGCTTGTATGCACTGAAGGACTTTCCAATTACAAAAGAATATTGATTAAACAAATATGGAACGCATTTTGGAATAATACTGATGTGACTTTGGGTCCCGATCTTTCGGTGAGAGTGATAACTTCGATTTGGAGGAATTGACTTTGACGATCCGACTACAACGTACGACGACGATGCGCCTTAGCAATCGCTAAACCAACTCCAGAGGGTTATTGATCTTACCGTTGGCACGATCAACCTGAACACGAGGTTCGATTCCTGCATGCAACCGAAGAACAAGCAAGAACAATGGTAAAACAATCTGAAATTGCGAATATGAATGAAGGATTGATAAGGTGGGGTTTTGAAACAAGGAGCTTCTTAGGCGGCTGTTGAGCACGTCTGGAAGACTTAAAATAGTAGCAATGGCTAAACTATCAAATAAACAAAACCTAAGTCTCTACGGTGGCCTATTTCCTTTATTATATAGCGGAGGGAGGGAGGTGGATACTAAACACTAGGCAATATGGGACTAAACTTGTGGCCATGCAACTTGTGCCTTCATGGGCCGGAGGTGGGAGGAAGCCCTAGGGTTACATGGGCTTTGGGCCCAAAAGAAAAGGTGGCGCAGCACTTGGAGTTTCTGGCCTGCGACACTCTTTTGCGCTTTCCTGTTGCTTCAAGATGAATTTGGCATTGGGGCTAGATCCATTGGAAAGCTTATCTCCTAAGCTTTCAAATGGGTGGTCGCACGCTGAAAACGGAGTTCGGGAGCCCAAGTTATGTCCATTTGAAGTACTGCTGCTCCTGGATGGCCGAACCGGACTTGTCGACGAATTGGGCTTGATCTTGGGCCTTCCTTGGCGCGTGGGATGTCCTCGGTGCATGATCTTGACGTGCTGGTCCAGCAAAGGTGGGTGAAATGGCCTTGCTTCCGGATTAAGCCCCCAGGCGTCGTAGACGAAGTAGCGGCCGAAACAGCGACGGTCGGGGACGAAGTAGCGATCGTAGGGGAAGAAGGGGCAGCAGTTGTATCCTTGGTTGTGATGTCCTCATCCTCCTCCCTTTCTTGCATTTGAGTCGTCCTCGACTCAAGCTCACCTTTTAGCACATCTTCAGCACAAAACATTCTTATATAGGTCCTGCATTTATTTAAATAAAATAGTAGCTCCGCCTCTTTATATATTTTGAAGACATGAAAAATATTTAGAGGATTCACCTGATAATTATCCATATAGCTCAACACTTCTTTCCAGCATATATGTATATATCCAATATTTCATTGTTATTTTGGATTCGCGGCAGGCTATTTTCATAACAACAAAAGAAGAAATCAAATTTAAGCAAATAACCTTTCTTCACAATTCTACAAGTCGATTCGTGGTTATAAGTGAAGCATATAGCATCAAAATTAACATGATTTAGTTTGCAACTTGATTTGCAAATATAAGTAAAGCACATATCCATCCCTAACTTTTGATAAAGAAAACTCATGTTTTGTGAGCCGCGTTCAATAACATGTTTTGTGGGCAAAACTACAAGTTCTGGCATCAAGCAAGGCTCATTCATATCATCAAATTGTAAACAAGCAATATCAAACCATTCCAATAACGGTGACACAATTTTAATGGGCTTCCACGCATCAACTACGACATGCTGATTTGTAATACAAGTTAATGTACTACAATTTGAATAATGTGGCAGCAAGCTATGGGTATCACACTTATTAGGAAAATTTGATGGAGCCGCAAATGAAACAAGTTGTTGCATATCACAAGTTATGCATATTCTATAAACAAGAAACTTGCCATCTATGCCATAATCACCAACTAAATTAAATTTAAAACAATAGGCATAGGTGCTAGACAAAGACTTAAGAGATGAAATTTCAGAAATCTTGTCCATAGCACAAGTCAAACTAACAGGCTCATTCAACATGACATAGCACAAAACAGTGTTAGGTGATATTCTAGCTATCACCTCCTTATGCGTAATCACCACCACATGATCAAAATTATAAGCATGCAATTCATCATATGGTTCTACCATTGTGGCACAAGGTGGCAGTTCACGAGAATTATGTATAGTAGGAATATACTCACAAATTTGCTCCTTTTCTTGCTGTAAAATCAGATCTATGCCATGGTCATTAGCCTCCTCCTCAGAAGTAGAAACATTAAAACTTTCACTTGATAACGCTGGTATTTCTACTTGTTGCTTCCCTTCTTCAGAACTAACCTGGATAGCGTATGGAACAGCAACAACAAAACTAACCGAAGTAGATTGGATTGTGTTAGTAGAATCATCCTCACATGTGCTATCCTCTACTTCACTCAAATTTTCTTGTCTTTCTTTCATATGCTCAGTGTATATGCTCTTATTCAGGTTTGGTGCAGTGCATGCAACAGGAGTAGCATTTAACTTTGTGGGAGCTTGAATTTTGGTTGATTGTCTTCTCTGTATCTTTCGTTCAGCTTCTCGTGAAAGATCAAGTAAACATGACAAAGAATTGAATTCTTTACAAGATATCATGATCTGAATGTCAAAATCTAGTCCAAAATAAAAGTTATTCATGCGAGTCTTTTCGGTCTCTTCTAACCCAGAACGCAAAGATCTATGCTGAAATTCTTGGTAGTACTCATCCACTGTTTTACTACCTTATTTTAGATGTTGCAATTCATTTCGTAATTGACGAGCAACATATGAAGGGACAAATGTAGCTCTCAGAATTTTCTTCATTTTTTTCCATGTGCTAGGAATGTCCTGATTTTTAATCATATAATCATTCCACCAAAGAGCAGCAAATTCAGAGAATTCAGTAGTAACAACCCTAACCTTGTCATGCTCAGGAATTTCATGTTTATCAAATGATTGTTCGACAGCTAATTCCCAAGTAAGATAACCTTCGGGATCATATTTACCACTAAAATTGGGAACGGTAAACTTATTTTTGGAACATGTGCTATGCAGTTGTACCTTCCGTGGTGTTGAAGTTATGCTCGTACATTCTCTGTATCTCGGAGTGTGAACTATCTTTTCTCCTACGATGTTGTTAGCCCAAGCGCTACGATGTTGAGAGCCTGCCATTATTTGTGAAAACAAGAAACAAAATCGCAAGTATAATGTTCCTATCACTACATAGGATGTGGAGAAAAGTCGCTCAACTCTCAAACTTTAACCAAACCTCTTACAAGTTCTTACCGTGCAACAGGAGTTGTCGGCCATTAGCGGTGTCAAAAGTTCCCCCAAAGCTTGGATAAAGCGATTGCCAAGGGACCGAACAAACGTACGAGGTAGAATATGTGGAGCTAGGTAGGCTTCATTTGTTTCATATGCAATCTGATAATTCTAGTTGTTGTAATGATAAGTAATGATCCAAATTAGAATTCACAAGCCCTAATTGCCGATCTCAAAGATATAAGTGAATTTCAAGGCAACACACACGCAAAGATAATGAAACCTAATGCAACCAATGGAATGAGCTAAATAAGAATAATTTCAGCACCAAAACTCGTGTTGCATAAGTTATGGAGAGACGCTAGCTAATTGCTTCAGAAAAGGTAAAAGGGCACAAGATTGCTCACTACTTAATACAATTGCACAATCGGAAAATGACAAACACAAATTAGGGTTTTGATCAATGTAGTGCTGCCGGCCACTATTCTCTTTTATTTTCTCTCTTTTTTTTTCTTTTTGGCCTTTTGGCTCTTTCTTTCTCTTTTTTTCGGTGACTTTCGGCCAACACTAGTATGAGCAAAGTTTTGGAATCCCTGACTTGATATCACAAGAGTTATGATAGTGCAACGTATCAAAAGAAGCAGCCCCAAGCAATTTCAAATCGCTAGTCTCAATTGGGATCAAAGTATTCGCAAAGGATGAATTGGTTCCCAAACGTATGTGCACTGATATTTTGGAACTTTTATGGTTGTAGATGCTACGGGACTCAACCAACTCAAAGGAACAAAGCTAGAACACAAATTGAAGAAACAAACCCAAATTCGGCCAGAACTATGCAGTAAGGTTGTTGCTGCAATTAAGGCATGAAAATGACCGAATCAAGCTTGCTCACAATGTAACAAAATGATGGTATAGTTCTAAGCTTTAAAACAAGTATTCAAACATAAAATTTGGAGCACATATGTAGAAGTTATGGCCAAAACACTAAGGTGCACAGATTTAACAAAATTCAGCCGATCTGACCAAATCCGAATCCGAGACAAATTCGGTTTGAAGGATTCCAAATCACGAAGGATACCCAAAAACGTTTTTCTAGAAGACTCTTCAAGGGTTCAGGAAAGTATAAAAACTTCTCAATCGGAGTTTGGATGTGAGATTTATGATCAAAATACCGAACCGACCTGGATTGCAATTGCAACTTGCTTCCCGAATTTAATGTTCAGATTAAACAACCTTTCGTATGGAATTAGAATTCATGCCCAACTAGGTTTTTGTGGAGCTTGTCCCAAGGTTTCAGGAAAGTGCAAAAACACTTGAATCGGAGCTCGTATGCAAAAGTTATGAACAAAACAAAGAACTGGACAGATTGGAATAAAAGCTACGCGAAGGAAAAACGATCAGCAACTAAAACAAGGACTCTAATGGATCAAAACCTAACAAAACTCACTAAAATACCAGACTGAATCTAAAGGTTGAATTTTTTGTGGAGGATTTTTAATTTTGAACAGAAAACAAAACTAATCTAGCGTACTGAATCTCTCACCGAGCAACTTGGCGCTCTGATACCACCTGATGTGACTTTCGGTCCCGATCTTTCGATGAGGGTGATAACTTCGATTTGGAGGAATTGACTTCAATGATCCGACTACAACGTACGACGATGATGCGCCTTAGCAAACGCTAAACCAACTCTAGAGGGTTATTGATCTTGCCGTTGGCACGATCAACCTAAACACGAGGTTCGATTCCTGCATGCAACCGAAGAACGAGCAAGAACAATGGTAAAGTAATCTGAAATTGCGAATATGAATGAAGAATTGATAAGGTGGGGTTTTGAAACAAGGAGCTTCTTAGGCGGCTGTTGAGCACGCCTGGAAGACTCAAAATAGTAGCAATGGCTAAACTATCAAATAAACAAAACCCAAGTCTCTACGGTGGCCTATTGCCTTTATTATATAGCGGAGGGACGGAGGTGGATACTAAACACTAGGCAATATGGGACTAAACTTGCAGCCATGCAACTTGGGCTTTCATGGGCCAGAGGTGCGAGGAAGCCCTAGGGTTACAAGGGCTTTGGGCCCAAAAGAAAAGGTGGCGCAGCACCCGGAGTTTCTGACCCGCGACACTCTTCTGCGCTTTTCTGTTGCTTCAAGACGAATTTGGAATTGGGGCTAGATCTATTGGAAAGCTTATCTCCTAAGCTTTCCAACGGGTGGTCACACGCTGAAAACGGAGTCTGGGAGCCCAAGTTATGTCCATTTGAAGTACTGCTGCTCCTGGATGGCCGAACCGGACTTGTCGACGAATTAGGCTAGATCTTGGGCCTTCCTTGGCGCGTGGGCTGTCCTCGGTGCATGATCTTGACGTGCTGGTCTAGCAAAGGTTGGTGAAAAGGCCTTGCTTCCGGATTAAGCCCTCCAGGCGTCGTAGATGAAGTAGCGGCCGAAACTGCGATGGTCGGGGATGAAGTAGCGATCGTAGGGGAAGAAGGGGCAGCAGTTGTATCCTTGGTTGTGATGTCCTCATCAAATACGATGATGTCATGAGATGAAATTGGGGGTAGCGACCTATGTGGTTCTACTCATGCAATGAAGTGGGCATTGGCATGTGTTGCATAAATGCAAACCGGGGTCGGAAATGATTTGGACCGGGGCAAGTGGCAAGGAGGCTTCATGCCAGGTGGGCCTGTGTGGCAACGGGATGTGTTAAATATTGTAAAGGCTGTGTGCCGAGAAATATAAAATGGATGTCTTGCCCGGGACAGTTAAGGACTTCACCTTGCAAGCCTTTGAACTGTGTTACTCGTACAACCACTTGTCTGGAATGGGACAAACCTAGTTTAGTAGGGTTCTAATATCTTTCCTTTGACACCTCGGGGTGACAGTTACACGAGGGTGTAACTGTGTGGGGGAGCGTACATGTGCCATGGCTTGGTACCCATCCAACGGTATCCGCTTGATCTAAACTTTGGCTCTAAGTGAGGGAAGTGTTAGAAGGGCAATACTGGGGAGGTTCACTGGTTAGGTGTTAGCATCTGAAAGACTTTGTTGCAATCAATCACCTGTGTGGTGAGCGACTGTATCCTGTGGGTAAAGTGTACAGCCTCTGCAGAGTGTGTGTGTTAAATCTATTCAATAGCCACGTCCATGGTATTGGACAATGCTCGGGGATTACAGTCAAGGGTTAGATTTTCAAAATAAAAAGTGGAATGGGTGGCTGTGTGCCAAAGATTGATGAATCAAACTTAGGGCTGTGTGCCAAACTCTTGGAAAAGGATTGAGAAAATTAATTATTATAGTAAGGGATTTTACTACCTTTAATCTAATTAAGATTATCTGTTGAAAGAAATGCTGCTTCACGCAAAACAACCATTTTAAGCCTTTCCCTTGAATAAGCCATGCATGTAGTAATAGAATTGCATTGTGCATGACTTGTTGAGTATGTTGTATACTCACCCTTGCTTCAACAAAAACCTCAGAAGAAGAGGCGACACCAGCTTGGGAGGAGGAGTTTAACGAAGGTCGGGAGGATTAGGGTTGAGCCTCGTCAGTTGCCTGTGGCAGTCCGAGAGGTTCATTATCGTACTTCTGCTTCCGCTACTATACCTGTGTTACTTTTGTTATTTATCGCCCTGCGTGGCGAATTACTGTAAGGTGACCTTAATGTCATGTAACTCGTCTATATTCATGTTTGAAGTACTTTATTATTAATTCCGCTGTGTATGATGTGGTACTTCAACCAGTTTATGCTGTGTGTACTAGCGTGATCCTGGACTAGTACTGAAAACACAGAGGGTCCTGATTTGCAGATTCGGGTCCTGACAAAACTTTCATAAATTCCACCTGTTTGGATCACGATTTGTGTGAAATTAACATCAAAACGAATCGACTGAAACAAGCTCCAATGACTCCGGTGAATTTATGAGTGCAATCTGGTGCATTTTTGGAGTGTTGCGCTCCGGAGCAAGCTTTCTTAAAATCCACCTGTTTGGATCTCAATTTGTATGAAATTTACATCACAGCGAAATCGACCGAAACAAGCTCCAACATGACCGACAACACATAGGAAAGCAATCCGGTGTGTTTTTGAAGTGTTTCGCTTTGGGCCAAACTTTCATAAAAGCCACTTGCTCGGATCCCGATTTGAATGAAATTAACATCAAAGCGAAAATGACCGAAACATGCTCCAATGAGACCGGCGAAACTTAGGTGTGCAATACTATGCATTTTCGGAGTGTTTCACTGCGGTGCAAACATTAATAAATTCCACCTGTTTGGAACTCGACTTGTATGAAATTAACATCAAAACGAAATCGACTAAAACAAGCTCCAACAAGACCAACAGCACTTAGGAGTGCAATCCGGCGTGTTTTCGGAGTGCAATCCAATGAGACCGGCGACACATCGTGATGGGGACAGGTGTTCCCGATCTTTCGGTGAGATGATGATACGTTGATTTGGGGGTGTTGATGGCACCGAATCAAGGGCTTCCTACCAAACAGGTCGGGAGGTTCACAATCGCAATGCCAATCCACACAGATACAAGATCCAAACGATCAATTGTTCCTGCAAGAAATCGAGAACCCGCAAGAACAAAGCATGAAGCAATCTGAATAGATAGTATTGAAATCAAACGAAACAAGTTGAGGTTCTGTTTCTCGGCTCGGGCGGTCTAGTCGACACGCGCAAACACGAGGAGGGACGCAAACGGGGTCTACCAAACACAACAAAACCTGATCTAAAGTGATGGTGGCGGCTAGTTTTTATAATGGGGGAAGAGAAAGGATGGCCAAAGGGGTGGCAGCCAAGGTGGACGGCGTGCTAGGTTTGCTCCCACGTCCTCAACCTGGGCCTAGGCCCCTCCAACAAATTACAAGGCCCACGGCCCAAATAAGGTGGCGCAGCACCTGGCAGATTCGGACTGCTTGATTGTTCAGTGATTTCCTGATGTTCCATGAGGAATTTGGCCTTGTGACCAGATGCATTGGAAAGGCTATCTCGATACCTTTCAAACGGGTGGTCGCACACTAAAAACAGAGTCCGGGAGCCCAAGTTATGTCCGTTTGAAGTACTGCTGCTCCTGAATGGCCGAACCAGACTCGGAGACAAATTGGGCTTGATCTTGGGCCATCCTGGAGGCATGGGCCATCCTTGGGGTGTGGGATTGAGGTGCCGGTCCACTGAGGAAGTCTCGATGGGCTGAGCATGTGGATTGAGGCCTCCATGCGACTTAGAAAAAACACCGTGCGCCAGGGAAGTAGACGTCGTAGAGGAAGGAGAGACAGCGGTCACGCACATGTTGGCGATGTCCTCATCATCCTCCCCTTCTTGAATTGGAGTCGTCCTCGACTCCTTGACATGCTCCTGTGAAAGGTTAGTGGAAACAACAGGCGAAACAACAGGCGAAGTAACAGGCACATCCTTTGTCGTCAAAGTAATGGGGGAAGAACAAATGTAAACACGATGAACCATATAATCTCCTTTCTCATTATACTGGCCAATAACATGAAGAATATTTCTCTGTAAGCATGGCAAATTGCAATGAAGAGCAAGTTTCTCCTCTAAACTATTTAGATCACATAGAGTTTTAAATTCAATGTAACCTAAAGTATCTAAAGAAGACATCAATTTAAGCTCATCTTTTTCTCTAGCGATGTGAAGAACATGTCTATTATCAAGACAAGTAAAAGTTTCTTGTTGATTTACTAGTTGTGGAGTTGATATAAGTGAAGCATTATCAAGACAACTCTTCTTTATCACAAGAACTAGCAATCATATCTTCTTGTGACAAAGGAAAATCACCTATGAGTTCCACTAATGGTTGCTTTTTAATAGCATGAGTAGTAGACAAATTTAGCTCATAAATATTCTCACCATGTGCAGGTGCATCACCTTTTTTATTACCTTGTATGTCCTCTTCAGTTGATGTAGGTGTGATTTCAATGGTTTGACCTTCATTTGCACATGTGGCAACAATGCTCTCATCTTTCTCCTTTTCTTGTCTTCATTCTTCTTCTCTCGGCAATGCTTACCTTCCTGCAAGTGTTAGATACAAGAGGAGGAGCAACAGCGGGTGTCTCTAATGAAGCTAAAAATTCTTTCAATGATTCAAGTACCATATTTTCAGCTCTAATGGCACATTTAAACAATTGTGAAAGAGAATTATATGTGTCATCAATGAGAATATCCCGAATCTCTTTATTTAATCCATTAAAAAATCTATTTTCAATTACCTCATCACATTCATTTAACCCACTAAGTTTTAACAAGGTTTTAAATTCTCTATAGTATTCCTTTACCTTCATCTTACCTTGTTGTAAATGTTTCAAATCAATAAAAGCATCGAACTCATCATATTCTTCATAACCATCACTAGAAGGAGATAGAGCAATTGCAGTACACTTCTTCTCATGGCGTCTGGTGATGTGTCCTGTCATTGTTAGTAGAAGAACAAGAAAATACACAAGTATATATTTTCCTATCAACTACTAGGTGGTATGAAGTGGCAAGCCTCACACACGCTCCGGCTTCTACCAAGTTCTTACAAGTTCTCGATGTGGCAAGCGATTGCAAATTCCAAAACCTGTGTGGTCAGAAGATGGTGGAGCTTGGACAGGCAACAATATGTAGCAAAGGAGGAACTAGTACCACTGATCCAAAGTAAGCTGAAAAATCGTTCAAAATCAGTACAATGCTGGTCCTAAGCTAGACCGTGCTAGAGACGCGAGCCTAAACACCAACGATGCCACAGAGACGCAATGAGAACGACCACAACACAAAGCAAGCAGCTAGGGCTCCTCTCTTTTTCTTTTCTTTTCTTTTTTTTGATTTTTTTTCTTTCACAGCGCGGCTCTTTTGTTGCACTGGCCTCTTTTTATTTTGTTCTCCTTTGCTCACAGAATTTCTTCTTCTTTTTTTTTGCGGTTGATCAAAAATCAGCCTGACAAAGATTGCAATTTTTCTCACTGTTAAATGCCGAATTAGGAGATGTCTTGACAATATAAGATCTGATAGGAAATTTCGTGATCTTTCGAACGAGTCCAAGAACGTCCAAATCCGAGTTCGTATGCAGAAGTTATGACTGTTTTACTGCAGCAGTCACAAAATTGCACGCGAGAACGAATTGAAGTAGGTTTTGGAGTTTCCTTTTTGGGCTTGGCTGAGTTGGGGAAGTGGTGGGGCTCGACCAGGTGGATGTGGAGGGTGTTTTGGAAGGTGGAAATTGGGAAACTCTTACAAGGAAATCAATCCGCTATTTTTGGTGATGATCAACCAAAAATTTTGGAAACCAATCTGCTATTTTTGGAACCGATCCACTCTTTTTGGAAGGTAAAGGCGCTGTGATAGGTTTGGGGCTGCAGCGCTTGTTGTTAGCGGCGGCGAGATGGTGGCAGCGGCACAAAGGAAGACACGATGAACGCGAAAAACACTATGACAATTACGTGAACAGAACTCGAAACTCTAAAGGAACTAGACTCTAAAACCAGCAAAGACACGATTATGCATCCGACGATTCAACAAATCAAGAACAAGTAGTAAAAGTTAGGGCGCAAATTGGCTCGGATAGAAAACCAATCTACTAATTTTTTTTGCGGTTCTTTTCTGGACTCTAGGTGAAAAAATCAGAATTGAGGGGAAATCTCACCGAGCAACCTTGAGCTCTGATACCACTTGATGGGGACGGGTGTTCCCGATCTTTCGGTGAGATGATGATACGTCGATTTGGGGGTGTTGATGGCACCGAATCAAGGGCTTCCTACCAAACAGGTCGAGAGGTTCACAATCGCAATGCCAATCCACACAGATACAAGATCCAAACGATCAATTGTTCCTGCAAGAAATCGAGAACCCGCAAGAACAAAGCATGAAGCAATCTGAATAGATAGTATTGAAATCAAACGAAACAAGTTGAGGTTCTGTTTCTCGGCTCGGGCGGTCTAGTCGACACGCGCAAACACGAGGAGGGACGCACACGGGGTCTACCAAACACAACAAAACCTGATCTAAAGTGATGGTGGCGGCTAGTTTTTATAATGGGGGAAGAGAAAGGATGGCCAAAGGGGTGGCGGCCAAGGTGGAGGGCGTGCTAGGGTTTGCTCCCACGTCCTCAACCTGGGCCTAGGCCCCTCCAACAAATTACAAGGCTCACGGCCCAAATAAGGTGGCGCAGCACCTGGCAGATTCGGACTGCTTGATTGTTCAGTGATTTCCCAATGTTCCATGAGGAATTTGGCCTTGGGACCAGGTTATCTCGATACCTTTCAAACGGGTGGTCGCACACTAAAAACGGAGTCCGGGAGCCCAAGTTATGTCCGTTTGAAGTACTGCTACATCTGGATGGCCGAACCAGACTCGGAGACAAATTGGGCTTGATCTTGGGCCATCCTGGAGGCATGGGCCATCCTTGGGGTGTGGGATTGAGGTGCCGGTCCACTGAGAAACTCTCGATGGGCTGAGCATGTGGATTGAGGCCTCCATGCGACTTAGAAAAAACGCCGTGCGCCAGGGAAGTAGACGTCGTAGAGGAAGGAGAGACAGCGGTCACGCACATGTTGGCGATGTCCTCATCACATCGGAGTGCAATCAGGTGCATTTTCGAAATGTTTCCCTCCGGTGAAAACTTTCAAAAAATCAATCTGTTCGGATCTCGATTTGTTTGAAAGTAACATCAAAGCAAAATCGACCGAAACAAACTATAATGAGACCGGTTACACTTTGGAGAGCAGTCCGGTGCATTTTCGAAGTGTAGCGCTCAGGTGCTCGGATCCCGATTTCAATGAAATTAACATCAGGGTGAAATCGACCGAAACATGCTGCAATGAGACCGGCGAAACTTAGGAGTGCAATCAGGTTCATTTTCGAAGTGTTTCACTCTGGTGAAAACTTTCATAAAATGCATCTGTTCAGATCTCGATTTGTATGAAATTAACATCAAAGCGAAATCGACCGAAACAAGCTCCAATGAGACCGACGACACATAGGAGTGAAATCCGGTGCATTTTCAGAGTGTTGCGCTCCGTTGCAAACATTCTTCAAATCCACCTGTTTGGATCTTGATTTGTATCAAATTTACATCACAGCGAAATCGATCGAAACAAGCTCCAACATGACCGACAACACATAAGAATGCAATCCGGTGTGTTTTCGCAGTGTTTTGCTTTGGTGCAAACTTTCACAAAATCCACTTGCTCGGATCCTGATTTGAATGAAATTAACATCAGAGCGAAATCGATCGAAACATGCTGCAATGAGACTGGCGAAACATAGTAGTGCAATCCGGTGCATTTTCGGTGTGTTTCGCTGCGGCGAAAACTTTCATAAAATCCAGCTGTTCGGATCTTGATTTGTATGAAATTAACAACAAAGCGAAATCAACCGAAACAAGCTCCAACATGACCGACAACACTTAGGAGTGCAATCCGGTGTGTTTTCGCAGTGGTTCGCTTCGGGGCCAACATTCATAAAATCCACATGCTCGGATCCCGATTTGAATGAAATTAACATTAGAGCGAAATCGACCGAAGCATGCTCCAATGAGACCGACGAAACTTAGGAGTGCAATACTGTGTATTTTCGGACTGTTTCATAGCGGTGCAAACATTCATAAATTCCACCTGTTTGGATCTCGATTTGTGCAAAATTAACATCAAAACGAAATCGACCAAAACAAACTCCAACAAGACCAACAACACTTAGGACTGCAATCCGGCGTGTTTTCGGAGTGTTTCGTTTTGGGGCAAACTTTCACAAACTCTACTTGTTTGCATCCCGCTTTGAATGAAATTGACATCAGAACCAAATCGATTGAAACAAGCTCCAATGAGACCGACGAAACTTAGGAGTGCAATCCAATCCATTTTCGGACTATTTTATTGTGGTGCAAACTTTCATAAATTCCACCTGTTTGGATCTCGATTTATATGAAATTAACATCAAAACGAATCGATTGAAACGAGCTCCAATGACACTGGTGAATTTAGGAGTGCAATCCGGTGCATTTTTGGAGTGTTGCGCTCCGGAGCAAGTTTTCCTAAAATCCACCTGTTTGGATCTCAATTTGTATGAAATTTACATAACAGCGAAATCAACTGAAACAAGCTCCAACATGACCGACAACACTTAGGAGTGCAATCCGGTGTGTTTACGCTGTGTTTTGCTTCGGGGCAAACTTTCGTAAAATCCACTTGATCGGATCCTGATTTGAACGAAATTAACATCAGAGCGAAATCGACCGAGGCAAGCTCCAATGAGACCGACGAAACTAAGGAGTGCAATCTTCTGCATTTTTGGACTGTTTTATTGTGGTGCAAACTTTCATAAATTCCACCTGTTTGGATCTCGATTTGTGTGAAATTATCATCAAAACGAATTGACTGAAACAACCTCCAATGACACCGGTGAATTTAGGAGTGTAATCCGGTGCATTTTTGGAGTGTTGCGCTCCGGAGCAAGCTTTCTTAAAATCCACCTGTTTGGATCCCAATTTGTTTGAAATTTACATCACAGCGAAATCGAGCGAAACAAGCTCCAACATGACCGACAACACTTAGGAATGCAATCGGTGTGTTTTCGCAGAGTTTCGCTTTGGGGCAAACTTTTATAAAATCCACATTCGGATTCCGATTTGAATGAAATTAACATCAGAGCGAAAACGACCGAAACATGCTCCAATGAGACCGGCGAAACTTAGGTGTGCAATACTGTGCATTTTCGGAGTGTTTCACAGCGGTGCAAACATTAATAAATTCCACCTGTTTGGAACTCGATTTGTATGAAATTAACATCAAAACGAAATCGACTGAAACATGCTCCAACAAGACCAACAGCCCTTACGAGTTCAATCCGGCGTGTTTTCGGAGTGCAATCCAACGAGACCTGCGACATTTAGGAGTGCAATCAGGTGCATTTTTGAATTGTTTCCTCCGGTGAAAACTTTCATAAAATCAATCTGTTCGGGTCTCGATTTGTATGAAAATAACATCAAAGCGAATCGACCGAAACATGCTATAACGAGACCAGTGACACTTTGGAGTGCAATCCGGTGTATTTTCGGAGTGTAGCGCTCAGGTGCTCTGATCCCGATTTCAATGAAATTAACATCAGAGCGAAATCGACCGAAACATGCTGCAACGAGACCGGCGAAAGTTAGGAGTGCAATCAGGTGCATTTTCGAAGTGTTTCACTCCGGTGAAAACTTTCATAAAATGCATCTGTTCAGATCACGATTTGTATGAAATTATCATCAAAGCGAAATCGACAGAAACAAGCTCTAATGAGACCGACGACAGGTAGGAGTGCAATCCGTTGCATTTTCGGAGTGTTGCGCTCCGTTGCAAACATTCTTAAAAGGCAACGTATCCTGTGCACACAAATATTTGGTGAAAACCTGGTGCACACCAACTAAGAAAAGTTTGAAAAAATTCTGAAAAAATCATGGATGTACATATCAAGCTTACCCCATCTACATATAAAATTGATCATGATCAAACTTCATCCTATACATGATCAAGTTTGTCTTTTTATTACTCTTAACAGGATGAATTTGATCATGAAATTTTTCATTTAGATGGGGTAAGCTGATATGTACATCCATGATTTTTTTCAGAATTTTTTGAAACTTTTCTTAGTTGGTGTGCACCAGGTTTTCACCAAATATTTGTGTGCACAGGATACGCTGCCTTCTTAAAATCCACCTGTTTGGATCTTGAATTGTATGAAATTTACATCACAATAAATCGATGTAAACAAGCTCCAACATGACTGACAACACTTAAGAATGCAATCTGGTGTGTTTTCGCAGTGTTTCGCTTCGGTGCAAACTTTCATAAAATCCACTTGCTTGGATCCCGATTTGAATGAAATTAACATCAGAGAGAAATCGACCGAAACATGCTCCAATGAGACCGGCGGAACTTAGTAGTGCAATCCGGTGCATTTTCGGAGTGTTTCGCTCCGCTGAAAACTTTCATAAAATCAGCTGTTCGGATCTTGATTTGTATGAAATTAACAACAAAGCAAAATCGACCAAAACAAGCTCCAGTGAGACCGGCGACACTGACGGGGGCAACCCGGTGTATTTTTGGAGTATTTCTCTTCAGGGCAAACATTCATAAAATCTACTTGTTCGGACGCAGATTTGAATGAAATTAACATCAAAGCGAAATCGATCAAAACAAGCTCCAATGAGACCGGCGACACATAGGAGCGTAATTCGGTGCATTTTTGGAGGGTTCCGCTCCGGTGAAAACTTTCATAAAATCCAGCTGTTCGGATCTCGTTTTGTATGAAATTAACAACAAAGCGAAATCGACCGAAACAAGCTCCAATGAGACCGGCGACACTCAGGAGTGCAATCCGGTGCAGTTTCGGAATGTTGCACTGCGAAGCAAACTTTCATAAAATCCACCCGTTTGGATCTTGATTTGTACGAAATTAACGTCACAGTAAAATCGACCGAAACAAGCTCCAGTAAGACCGACAAACTTAGGTGTGCAATCCGGTGTGTTTCGCTTCGAGGCAAACTTTCATAAAATCCACTTGGTCGGATCCCGATTTGAATGAAATTAACATTAGAGCGAAAACGACCGAAACATGCTCCAATGAGACCGGCAACACTTCAGAGTGTAATCAGATGCATTTTTGAAGTGCTTCCCTCTGGTGAAAACATTCATAAAATCCATCTGTTCAGATCTCGATTTGTATGAAATTATACATCAAAGCGAAATCGACCGAAACATGTTCCAATGAGACCAGCGACACTTAGGAGCGCAATCCGATGCTTTTTTGGACTATTGCGCTTCGGAGCAAACTTTCTTAAAGTCCACCTGTTTGGATCTCGAATTGTATGAAATTTACATAATAGAGAAATCTACCGAAATAAGCTCAACATGACCGACAACACATTGGAGTGCAATCCGGTGTGTGTTTTGCAGTGTTTCGCTTCGGGGCAAACTTTAATAAAATCCACTTGCTCGGATCCTGATTTGAATGAAATTAACATCAGAGCGAAATCGACCGAGGCATGCTCCAATGAGATCGACGAAACTTAGAAGTGCAATACTATGTATTTTCGGACTGTTTCATAGTGGTGCAAACATTCATAAATTCCACCTGTTTGGATCTCGATTTGTATGAAATTAACATCAAAACGAAATCGACCAAAACAAGCTCCAACAAGACCAACTACACTTAGGACTACAATCCGGCGTGTTTTCGGAGTTTTTCGTTTTGGGACAAACTTTCACAAACTCTACTTGTTTGCATTCCGCTTTGAATGAAATTGACATCAGAACCAAATCGATCGAAACAACCTCCAATGAGACCGACGAAACTTAGGAGTGCAATCCTGTGCATTTTCGGACTGTTTAATTGTGGTGCAAACTTTCATAAATTCCACTTGTTTGGATCTCGATTTGTGTGAAATTAACATCAAAACGGATCGACTGAAACAAGCACCAATGACACCGGTGAATTAAGGAGTGCAATCCGGTGCATTTTTGGAGTGTTGCGCTCCGGAGCAAGCTTTCTTAAAATCCACCGGATTGGATCTCAACTTGTATCAAATTTACATCACATCGAAATCGACCGAAACAAGCTCCAACATGACCGACAACACTTAGGAATGCAATCCGGTGTGTTTTCGCAGTGTTTCTCTTTTGGGCAAACTTTCATAAAATCCACTTGCTCGGATCCCGATGTGAATGAAACTAACATCAGAGCGAAATCGACCGAAACAAGCTCCAATGAGACCGGCGACACTTAGGAGCGCAATTCGGTGCATTTTTGGAGAGTTTCGCTCCGGTGAAACCTTTCATAAAATCCAGCCGTTCGGATCTCGTTTTGTATGAAAATAACAACAAAGCGAAATCGACCGAAACAAGCTCCAATGAGACCGGCGACACTCAGGAGTGCAATCCGGTGCATTTTTGGAATGTTGCACTCTGGAACAAACTTTCATAAAATCAACCCGTTTGGATGTTGATTTTTATGAAATTAACGTCACAGCGAAATCGACCGAAACAAGCTCCAGTAAGACCGACAAACTTAGGTATGCAATCAGGTGTGTTTCGCTTCAGGGCAAACTTTCATAAAATCCACTTGGTCGGATCCCGATTTGAATGAAATTAACATTTGAGTGAAATCGACCGAAACATGCTCCAATGAGACCGGCGACACTTCAGAGTGTAATCAGATGCTTTTTCGAAGTGCTTCCCTCTGGTGAAAACTTTCATAAAATCCATCTGTTCGGATCTGGATTTGTATGAAATTATACATCAAAGTGAAATCGACCGAAACAAGCTCCAATGAGACCGGCGACACTTAGCAGTGCAATCCGCTGCTTTTTCGAACTGTTGCGCTCCGGAGCAAACTTTCTAAAAGTCCACCTGTTTGGATCTCGATTTGTATGAAATTTACATAACAGCGAAATCGACCGAAACAAGCTCTAACTTGACCGACAACACATAGGAGTCCAATTCGGTGTGTTTTCGCAGTGTTTCGCTTCGGGGCAAACTTTCATAAAATCAACTTGCTCGGATCCGAATTTAAATGAAATTAACATCAGAGCGAAATCAACCGAAACAAGCTCCAATGAGACCGGCGACACTTAGGAGCGTAATTCGGTGCATTTTTGGAGGGTTTCGCTGCGATGAAAACTTTCATAAAATCCAGCTATTCGGATCTCGTTTTGTATGAAATTAACAACAAAGCGAAATTGACCGAAACAAGCTCCAATGAGACCGGCGACACTCAGGAGTGCAATCCGGTGCATTTTCGGTATGTTGCACTGCGGAGCAAACTTTCATAAAATCCACCCGTTTGGATCTTGATTTATACGAAATTAACGTCATAGCGAAATCGACCAGAACAAGCTCCAGTAAGACCGACAAACTTAGGTGTGCAATCCGGTGTGTTTCGCATCGAGGCAAACTTTCATAAAATCCTCTTGGTCGGATCCTGATTTGAATGAAATTAACATTAGAGGGAAATCGACCGAAACATGCTCCAATGAGACCGGCGACACTTCAGAGTGTAATCAGATGCATTTTCGAAGTGCTTCCCTCTGGTGAAAACATTCATAAAATCCATCTATTTGGATCTCGATTTGTATGAAATTATACATCAAAGGGAAATCGACCAAAATAAGCTCCAATGAGACCTGCGACACTTAGGAGCGCAATCCGGTGCTTTTTTGGACTATTGCGCTCCAGAGCAAACTTTCTTAAAGTCCACCTGTTTGGATCTCGAATTGTATGAAATTTACATAACAGAGAAATCTACAGAAATAAGCTCCAACATGACCGACAACACTTTGGAGTGCAATCCGGTGTGTTTTGGCAGTGTTTCGCTTCGGGGCAAACTTTCATAAAATCCTCTTGCTCAGATCCCGATTTGAATGAAATTAACATAAGAGCGAAATCGACCGAGGCATGCTCCAATGAGACCGACAAAACTTAGAAGTGCAATACTATGTATTTTCGGACTGTTTCATAGCGGTGCAAACATTCATAAATTCCACCTGTTTGGATCTCGATTTGTATGAAATTAACATCAAAGCGAAATCGACCAAAACAAGCTCCAACAACACCAACAACACTTAGGACTGCAATCCGGCGTGTTTTCGGAGTGTTTCGTTTCGGGGCAAACTTTCACAAACTCTACTTGTTTGCATCCCGCTTTGAATGAAATTGACATCAGAACCAAATCGATCGAAACAATCTCCAATGAGACCGACGAAACTTAGGAGTGCAATCCTGTGCATTTTCGGACTGTTTAATTGTGGTGCAAACTTTCATAAATTCCACCTGTTTGGATCTCGATTTGTGTGAAATTAACATCAAAACGAATCGACTGAAACATGCTCCAATGACACCGGTGAATTTAGGAGTGCAATCTGGTGCATTTTTGGAGTGTTGCGCTCCGGAGCAAGCTTTCTTAAAATCCACCTATTTGGATCTCAATTTGTACGAAATTTACATAACAGCGAAATCGACCGAAACAAGCTCCAACTTGACCGACAACAATAGGAGTGCAATTCGATTGTGTTTTTGTTGTTTAACCGGGCAAACTTTTGTTAAATCCACTTGCTTGGATCCCGATTTGAATGAAATTAACATTAGAGCGAAATCGACCGAGGCAATCTCCAATGAGACCGATGAAACTTTGGAGTGCAATACGGTGCATTTTCGGACTTTTTTATTGTGGTGCAAACTTTCATAAATTCCACCTGTTTGGATCTCGATTTGTGTGAAATTAACATCAAAACGAATCGACTGAAACAAGCTCCAACAAGACCAACAGCCCTTACGAGTGCAATCCGGCGTGTTTTCGGAGTGCAATCCAACGAGACTAGCGACATTTAGGAGTGCAATCAGGTGCATTTTCGAATTGTTTCCTCCGGTGAAAACTTTCATAAAATCAATCTGTTCGGATTTCGATTTGTATGAAAATAACATCAAAGCAAATCGACCGAAACAAGCTATAATGAGACCAGTGACACTTTGGAGTGCAGTCCAGTGCATTTTCGGAGTGTAGCGCTCAGGTGCTCTGTAATACTGCAAAGCGCGTTACAGTTTTTTTTTGCCGGTGTTGTTCTCATTTTTCATGATTCTAGTATTTATTCTGAAGAAAGGTTTTGTCGCCGCGCAGTTTAAAAGTTTAGTAAAGATTAGGGTTAAAGATTTAAGTTTGGGGAGGGGTATTCTTGGAATTTCCCCTCTTCCTCTCTTTTCTTGTGGCTGTCATTTATTTCTCCCTTGGCCCAGATTTTTCTCCCAGCATTCCCTGGCCGACATTCCACCGTTCTCTGGCGCCTGCCCCCACCCGACTCCTCCTCAAACCCAGCTGATATTTTTTCTGGCTCTTCTCTGGCCGAAGCTAGCCCGGGCCACTCCTCCTGGCGATCCTCTCCCCTGGCTTCCCTCCTGGCTCGGCCAGCAACAGGCGGCAGTGCAGGGCAGCAGCAGTGCCCGCCACCAGCAGCTCCCTCTGGTCTTCCCTCCTGGTCGCCGCCCCTCTGGTCTCCCCTTCTAGTCGCCCCCAGGCCGGCGTCTCCCTCCCCTCTGGCTTGGCGCCACCCCTTGCCGAAGCTCCAGCAGGGCAGCAGCAGCAGAGTGTTCGGCAATAGTAGTTGGAGTAGCGGCAAGAAGGGCACAACAAGAGCATCGGTCGGACACCCTCTCCCTCACCTCCCTTGGTCTTCTTCCCATTCAAGAGAGAGTCAAGGTATTGTTTTTGGGGTTTAATTTCTTGTGCATGCCAAGTGTTTGAGGAATTGCTCACAAGGGCATGTCTCTATATTTTCTTTCCTTGTTTGTTGGTTGAGCAAGGCAAGTTGAGCTATGGATGTAATTAGGGTTTTGCTTCCCAGTTGAGTTGATAGATTCATGGCAACTTCTATTATCTGGCGCTAAAATCTAGTTTGGTTTGACATCTATTTGGTCGATTCATTTGATCGGCGTTGCTTGTAGTAAGGATTTGAGATTGAGTGATAGCACTCATATGGAATCGTGAAATAGCATCATCTATCTGTTAAACCTGAGCTACGTTAGGCTTTATTGTCTTGATCGTAGCAAAGTGCATTAGGTTCACTGTGTATGCATCAGTTGTTATGTACTGGAGTGTTTTGGAAGTATGCTTATTGTAGCATTAGCTGTTTTGCACAGTAACTGTTAAATTTGTTGTTTTGTTGGCAACTTCTATCACTTCAGTGAAAACTAGTTGGCTTGAGAGGAATTTAGTCATGTATTGTGTTTCACCTTGTAGAGTGGTGAAACTCATGTAGTAACAAAGCCATGAAACGTTAATATCTGAAACAAACATGTTTCTTCCGTACCAGAACCTCAAAGTCTTGAAACTATTGTAAATTCACTTATATGTGAGAAGATAAACTTAGCTCTGTGCTGTTGAAATAGTTCTGTATGCTAATATGTGTTTTGATTCAATTGATGACTTGGGGGACCAGGGGACTTTAATTCAGAACTGATCCTGAGGTAGGCTATGTTCTGGAGTCAATATGGCTTTTCAATAGCTGCAAAATCTTGACCCTTGCTCGCTTATAGCTGAGCTTAAAGATTTGGTTGATTTCTTCATATGGAATATTAGACTATAACTGCTTCCAGAAAGTAAGCGTGCTTGTGATAGTTATTTTAAATTCAGACTTCTGGATAATAAAATGCTTTCCAGCAATGAAATACTTTAGAAATTTATGATGGGTACAGAGGTTACTTTCCACTTGCCTTTTTTTTCCCCATTTCTACCTGTGGTTTTTGCATGATAAGCTTGTTTGGATATAACTAGCAAATGGTTCATTTTATGAAAAAGCTTATTGTGATTAAAAGGTTGAGGGAATGGGTGCAAGTGCCTCCCTACATTGTGGATAAGAAGTTATTTTGATGTTTCGCCCTAAGATTGTATTAGTGCTAACAAAACGCAAATGATATATATATGTTTACAAGTTGCATTTTCTTGAGTTTAAATGGCACTAGTTCGATGATTTTGTTTAGGTGGTTTGTTGCCGTAAGTTTTATTGTGTGTATATGTTCTAAATTCGGCTTTCGTTAATCACGGAAGTCATGCAAAGCTAAGATTCCAATTTCCACCCATTTTCCGTCGAAAAAAGGCAAGTGCAACCCGTATATCTCTTGCAGGTATTTAGTTCATTGCTTGTGTTACATATATCTTGACTCTCACGGTTGCATTCGTGTTTATAAGCTCGTCTAGTAAGGTAATTGTCTTTTGATGAAAAGGGTAAGTAATCGATTCAAGTGCATCGTTGTTTGAGCGTGTTATGATTTGTTTGATGAACTTTATATGTCTTGCTATCATGAATTTATGCTGCATCCCTGGATTGAATGTTATATGCGATGTTTAATGAATTTCGTCTAGATGCCGTGATGACGTCTTGCTAAAGCTTATTTTCATATTTACATTCACTAGTTTGATAGGCTAGTGGGAATACTGAAAGTATGGAATTGGATTGCAAAAATGGATTTATTTATGATCAAGATAGAAGGAATCAATAATTACTCGAGTAATGATGATGTGAGAATGAATATGAATTGTTGAGAAGGTGATTACGAGTGTTGAGAATGTGATTATTGAGTGTTGCGAATGCGATTATGAGTGTTGAGGATGTGAATGGTAATTTATGGATGTGAGTGGCTGATGTTTATGTATTTGGCTATGGTTATGCAAATGTGAGAAATGAGTGTAGTTTGCAAACTGGTTTATGTCAATTGCATTTGTGCATTCATGATGGAAGAGGCGACCCATTCTGATGCGGGCCTTTGTGCTTACATGTAGTAAGCGCGAAAGTCCTACCTCGTAGTCCCATATACGTGGTTGTATGGGAGCGAATCAGTAAGAGTAGGCACCCTCCACCACGGGGTGGAAGGAAATGAGAGGTGCACACCGACGGTGTGCACTCGGCCATACCCCAGATATGTGCTAAAAGAGGAGATGAGCATGCATGATGCATCATATGCATGGAAATTGTGCAATCTGCATTGCATTGTCAATGATGAATCATGTTTTATGCATTGATTGTGATGTATAGATATGAGATTCTTCTTTTTGTGGTGTATGGTTATGAATTCTTCTTTTGGTATGGCATATGTGCAATCTGCATTGCATTGTCAATGATGAATCATGTTTTATGCATTGATTACGATGTATAGATATGAGCTTCTTTTTTTTTGTGGTGTATGGATATGAATTCTTCTTTTGGTATTGGTATGGCATATTTGCATCTGCATTGCACTAATAATAATGAATCATGTTTAGTGAGTTGATTGTGAGGTATGGATATGAGATTCTTCTTTTGTATGTTTTGTGTACTTGAGCATGAAGGCAGCAAATAGAAACTATAAATGGTAAATCGTGGAGCTATTGGCATTTATAGATTGAGGATTGAGTCGTGGACTCACCCAAAGGTGGCTATCGAGGTATGAGTACAGTTTAAATAATTCCTGAGTTGGTTGTGGTATTTGGAATCAGTTTTGGTTCATTTATTTACCAAGTTCAGTCAAGTATTTGAATATGTTACTTTTCAAAGTTTTGGTATTCCGTTGGATTCGATTGCGTTTCTTATCTGTTGCACTTTGCTGAGTCTTGGACTCACGCTTGTTTGCTTCTGTTTAGGTACCTTGAAGCTGGTTAAATCGGGTTGGGAGTAGTACACGTGCGACTTCGGTCTTCAACAATCGATTTAATTGATTCATTAAGACTGGTTGTAATTATGGTGGTTGTAATGTGTTGCCGTCGTGGTGGAGTTTAATAATTTATGTTGGTTGTGCGATTGATTAACTAAGGATCTGCTAGAATGATATCATAACTGCAAATATTTTATGTCTGCTGAGTGGATGTCCTATTTTTTCTAGAGAGGTGATGCCGAAATTTTGTAAATTTCGGTGACTTAGTTTTTTTTGGACAGTTAAGAGTTTAGTGATTAAATTCAGTTTCAGTCTTTTCGTAGATGTGTCGTTCGTATTTGGAGTTTTTGGTAGCATTCGCGGTGCACTTGGCGCCGGGGTGTTACATGCTCGGATCCCGATTTCATTGAAATTAACATCAGAGCGAAGTCGACCGAAACATGCTGCAACGAGACCGGTGAAACATAGGAGTGCAATCAGGTGCATTTTCGAAGTGTTTCACTCCGGTGAAAACTTTCATAAAATGCATCTGTTCAGATCTCTATTTATATGAAATTAACATCAAAGCGAAATCGACCGAAACAAGCTCCAATGAGACCGACGACACGTAGTTGAATGTGTTGCGTTTTCGAAGTGTTGCGTTCCGGTGCATTTTCGAAGTGTTGCGTTCCGTTGCAAACATTCTTAAAATCCACCTGTTTGGATCTTGGTTTGTATGAAATTTACATCACAGCGAAATCGACAGAAACAAGCTCCAACATGACCGACAACACTTAAGAATGCAATCCGGTGTGTTTTCGCAGTGTTTCGATTCGGTGCAAACTTTCATAAAATCCACTTGCACGGATCCCGATTTGAATGAAATTAACATCAAAGCGAAATCGATCGAAACATGCTCCAATGAGACCAGCGAAACTTAGTTGTGCAATCCGGTGCATTTTCGAAGCGTTTCGCTCCGGTGAAAACTTTCATAAAATCCAACTGTTCGGATCTTGATTTATATGAAATTAACAACAAAGCAAAATCGACCGAAACAAGCTCCAGTGAGACCGGCGACACTGACGGGGGCAATCCGGTGTATTTTTGGAGTGTTTCTCTTCAGGGCAAACATTCATAAAATCAACTTGTTCGGATGCAGATTTGAATGAAATTAACATCAGAGCGAAATCGACCGAAACAAGCTCCAATGAGACCGGCGACACTTAGGAGCGTAATTCGGTGCATTTTTGGAGGGTTTCGCTCCGGTGAAAACTTTCATACAATCCAGCTGTTTGGATCTCGTTTTGTATGAAATTAACAACAAAGCGAAATCGATCAAAACAAACTCCAATGAGAACGGCGACACTCAGGAGTGCAATCCGGTGCATTTTCCGAATATTGCACTGCGGAGCAAACTTTCATAAAATCCACCCGATTGGATCTTGATTTGTATGAAATTAACGTCACAGCGAAATCAACCGAAACAAGCTCCAGTAAGACCGACAAACTTAGGTGTGCAATCCGGTGTGTTTCGCTTCGGGGCAAACTTTCATAAAATGCACTTGGTCGGATCCCGATTTGAATGGAATTAAGATTAGAGTGAAATCGACTGAAACATGCTCCAATGAGACCAGCGACACTTCAGAGTGTAATCAGATGCATTTTCGAAGTGTTTCCCTCTGGTGAAAACTTTCATAAAATCCATCTGTTCGGATCTCGATTTGTATGAAATTATATATCAAAGTGAAATCGACCGAAACAAGCTCCAATGAGACTAGCGACACTTAGGAGCGCAATCCGGTGCTTTTTCGGACTATTGCGATCCGGAGCAAACTTTCTTAAAGTCCACGTGTTTGGATCTCGAATTGTATGAAATTTACATTACAGCGAAATCTACCGAAATAAGCTCCGACATGACTGACAACATTTTGGAGTGCAATCCGGTGTGTTTTCGCTGAGTTTCGTTTCGGGGCAAACTTTCAAAAAATCCACTTGCTCGGATCCCGATTTGAATGAAATTAACATCAGAGCGAAATCGACCGAGGCATGCTCCAATGAGATCGACAAAACTTACAAGTGCAATACTGTGTATTTTCGGACTGTTTCATAGCGGTGCAAACATTCATAAATTCCCCCTGTTTGGATCTCGATTTGTTTGAAATTAACATCAAAACGAAATCGACTAAAACAAACTCCAACAAGACCAACAACACTTAGGACTGCAATCCGGCGTGTTTTCGGAGTGTGTCGTTTCGGGGCAAACTTTCACAAACTCTACTTGTTTGCATCCCGCTTTGAATGAAATTCACATCAGAACCAAATCGATCAAAACAACCTCCAATGAGACCGATGAAACTTAGTAGTGCAATCCTTTGCATTTTCGGACTGTTTAATTGTGGTGCAAACTTTCATAAATTCCACCTGTTTGGATCTCGATTTGAGTGAAATTAACATCAAAACGAATCGACTGAAACACGCTCCATTGACACCGGTGAATTTAGGAGTGCAATCCAGTGCATTTTTGGAGTGTTGCGCTCCGGAGCAAGCTTTCTTAAAATCCATCTGTTTGGATCTCAATTTGTATGAAATTTACATCACAGCGAAATCGACCGAAACAAGCTCCAATATGACCGACAACACTTAGGAATGCAATCCGGTGTGTTTTCGCAGTGTTTCGCTTTGGGGCAAACATTCATAAAATCTGCTTGTTCGGATGCAGATTTGAATGAAACTAACATCAGAGCGAAATCGACCGAAACAAGCTCCAATGAGACCGGCGACACCTAGGAGCGTAATTCGGTGCATTTTTTAGGGTTTCGCTCCGGTGAAAACTTTCATAAAATCCAGCTGTTTGGATCTCGTTTTGTATGAAATTTACAACAAAGCGAAATCGACCGAAAAGAGCTCCAATGAGACCGGCGACACTCAGGAGTGCAATCCGGTGCATTTTCCGAATGTTGCACTGCGGAGCAAACTTTCATAAAATCCACCCGTTTGGATCTTGATTTGTATGAAATTAACGTCACAGCGAAATCGACCGAAACAAGCTCCAGTAAGACCGACAAACTTATGTGTGCAATCCGGTGTGTTTCGCTCCGGGGCAAACTTTCATAAAATGCACTTGGTCGGATCCCGATTTGAATGAAATTAACATTAGAGTGAAATCGACCGAAACTAGCTCCAATGAGACTGGCGACACTTCAGAGTGTAATCAGATGCATTTTCGAAGTACTTCCCTCTGGTGAAAACTTTCATAAAATCCATCTGTTCGGATCTCGATTTGTTTGAAATTATACATCAAAGCGAAATCGACCGAAACAAGCTCCAATGAGACAGGCGACACATAGGAGCGCAATCCGGTGCTTCTTCGGACTATTTCGCTCTGGAGCAAACTTTCTTAATGTCCACCTGTTTGGATCTCGAATTGTTTGAAATTTACATAATAGCGAAATCTACCGAAATAAGCTCCAACATGACCGACAACACTTTGGAGTGCAATCCGGTGTGTTTTCGCAGTGTTTCGCTTCGGGGCAAACTTTCGTAAAATCCACTTGCTTGGATCCCGATTTGAATGAAATTAACATCAGAGCGAAATCGATCGAAAGATGCTCCAATGAGACCGGCGACACTTAGGAGCGCAATTCGGTGCATTTTTTTAGAGTTTCGCTCCGGTGAAAACTTTCATAAAATCCAGCTGTTCGGATATTGTTTTGTATGAAATTAACAACAAAGCGAAATCGACCAAAACAAGCTCCAATGAGACCGGCGACACTCAGGAGTGCAATCCGTTGCATTTTCGGAATGTTGCACTCCGGGGCAAACTTTCATAAAATCCAGCCGATTGGATGTTGATTTCTATGAAATTAACGTCACAGCGAAATCGATCGAAACAAGCTCCAGTAAGACAGACAAACATCGGTGTGCAATCAGGTGTGTTTTGCTTCAGGGCAAACTTTCATAAAATCCACTTAGTCGGATCCCGATTTGAATGAAATTAACATCAGAGCGAAATCGACCGAAAGAAGCTCCAATGAGACCGGCGACTCTTAGGAGCTCAATTCGGTGCATTATTTTAGAGTTTCGCTCCGGTGAAAACTTTCATAAAATCCAGCTGTTTGGATCTCGTTTTGTATGAAATTAACAACAAAGCGAAATCGACCGAAACAAGCTCCATTGAGACCGGCGACACTTAGGAGTGCAATCCGGTGCATTTTCGGAATGTTGCACTCCGGAGCAAACTTTCATAAAATCCACCCGTTTGGATGTTGATTTTTATGAAATTAACGTCACAGCGAAATCGATCGAAACAAGCTCCAGTAAGACAGACAAACTTAGGTGTGCAATCAAGTGTGTTTCGCTTCAGGGCAAACTTTCATAAAATCCACTTAGTCGGATCCCGATTTGAATGAAATTAACATCAGAGCGAAATCGACCGAAACATGCTGCAATGAGACCGGCGACACTTCAGAGTGTAATCAGATGCATTTTAGAAGTGCTTCCCTCTGGTGAAAACTTTCATAAAATCCATCTGTTCGGATCTAGATTTGTATGAAATTATACATCAAAGTGAAATCGACCGAAACAAGCTCCAATGAGACCAGCAACACTTAGGAGTGCAATCCGCTGCTTTTTTGAACTATTGCGCTCCGGAGCAAACTATCTTAAAGTCCACCTGTTTGGATCTCGATTTGTACGAAATTTACATAACAGTGAAATCGACCGAAACAAGCTCCAACTGAACCGACAACACATAGAAGTGCAATTCGGTGTGTTTTCGCAGTGTTTCGCTTCGTGGCAAACTTTCGTAAAATCCACTTGCTCGGATCCCGATTTGAATGAAATTAACATCAGAGCGAAATCGACCGAGGCAATCTCCAATGAGACCAATGAAACTTAGGAGTGCAATTCTGTGCATTTTCGGACTTTTTTATTGTGGTGCAAACTTTCATAAATTCCACCTGTTTGGATCTCGATTTGTGTGAAATTAACATCAAAACGAATCGACTGAAACCAGCTCCAATGACATCGGTGAATTTTGGAGTGCAATCCGGTGTATTTTTGGAGTGTTGCGCTCCGGAGCAAGCTTTCTTAAAATCCACCTGTTTGGATCTCAATTTGTATGAAATTTACATCACAGTGAAATCGACCGAAATAAGCTCCAACATGACCGACAACACTTAGGAATGCAATCCGGTGTGTTTTCGCAGTGTTTCGCTTTGGGGCAAACTTTCATAAAATCCACTTGTTCGGATCCCGATTTGAATGAAATTAACATCAGAGTGAAAATGACCGAAGCATGCTCCAATGAGACCGGCGAAACATAGGAGTGCAATACTATGCATTTTCGGAGTGTTTCACTGCGGTGCAAACATTAATAAATTCCACCTGTTTGGAACTCGATTTGTATGAAATTAACATCAAAACGAAATCGATTGAAACAAGCTCCAACAAGACCAACAGCCCTTACGAGTGCAATCCAGCGTGTTTTCGGAGTGCAATCCAACGAGACCGGCGACATTTAGGAGTGCAATCAGGTGCATTTTCGAATTGTTTCTGTAATACTGCAAATCTTTTGTAGGGTTTTGGCCGGTGTTGTTTTCATTTTCTTGATTCAAGGAGTTATTCTGGAGAAAAGTTTTGTCGCCTCGTAGTTTGACAAGTTTAATAAAGGTTTGGGTTCTGCTGTTTGCTAATGAAAAGTTATTTGCTCATAAAGTTAACTCTATTGCACCATCTGTTTATTTGGAAGAGTTATGCTGGTAGATTATCGTTAGTGTTATTCGGTGAGATGAAGTATATCAGTTACTACAAAGATGAATTTTTCTTGCTAAGAAATATTGATGCTTGCAGTTATGCACATTTTTTTTATTTGCAGAGATCAATTATTGAAGTGACAGACTTCTCGGTGCAAATAAACCTGGCCTTTGCTCTGTATGCTAGAAGTGTATTTTCAACTGACCTTTCTATTTCTTGGCAGTTTTTGCATTGTGTGGCTATCATTTGTCCTTGCCAAATATCTTCCTTTCCACAGCCAGCCTTGCCGACCCCTCCCCTTTCCTTCTCTGGTTCGGTTGTTCCCAGGGGCTTGACCTTAGGTACTTGCGTCCCATTTTTTCCCCAGGCCAGCAGCGCCCCTGCCCATGGTTCGGCCCCTCTCCTCTTCCCTGTCGGCAGAGCAGCAGCAGCAGTCTTCCTGCCGATTTCTCCTGGCGACCCTCAGGCCTCCCTATCTCGGCGCCTTGCTCCTGGGCAGCCTGCAGCTCTGGCCGTCGTCTCCTCGAGCTTTCCCAGCCACCAGCTCCGGCCAGCAGCCGCCCCAGCTCCGGCAAGACGCCGGCGAACTGCCCTTTTTGGCCGGCGAGCCGTCCATCCCCTCCTGCGGCAGCACCTTTTCCTTCCTCCTCCTCCTCCAAGGAGACCTAGAGAGGTAAAAATTTCTTCTTGGAGGTGCTCTAATGGGGGTATTTCCTGGTTAGGAAGGTTCTAGGGTTCCTAGATCTGAAATTTTTGGGGGGAACAGTGATTCTATTTGGAGGGAAATCCTAGTCTCGTTCGGGCTGTGCGCTGACAGTGCGTTGGAGCTTCGATTTGAGGATGTTATAAGCATTTCCTGGGGGTCCGGCTGTTTCGAAAGTTGTAGATACTCGAATTACCTTTCAATAGAGACTAAAATCACTAAACTTCATTCAGCCGTTTGAAAGTTATGCCCTTTTTACCGAGCACTGTCCAATCTGTGTCGCAATTGGAGCAGTCTGCATTCAACTGCAGATTAGGGGAACTTAGAGGCCGAATCTTGCTTTTTGTATACTTAGAAAAAAATGGGAAATTTCCTGCCGTTCAAGAAAATGTACTCGTTTACTTGATTTGGAGTTGTATATCGCAAGTTATGGCTTGTTGAAGTGTGTTGTCCCGAGCGGCAGATTTCAGGTTTCGGAGTTCGGGGCGATCCGTAGGTTCGATGCCGTTTTGTTTTCGGTTGCTTGCTGTAGTAGCATGTTTTTGAGTGGAGATCATTCTATTGCAGGTGGTGTGAACCCGGGAGCGGCATCGACCTCCCGTCTTAATGCCCCGTGAGCGTTAAAGGCAAGTGCATCACCGTTGTTTGCTAATTTGATGAATCTTGTGCTTGTTTGCAAAACTTGTTGATACAACTTGTGTGCCATGATGATGATGCTCACTAGTAGTATTAGGCTAATATGGATATCAAAGGCAAGGTATATGCATTGAGAATATTGGTTCGAATCGAATTCATGATGAGTGCTTATGGCTTTTAAATAAAGTGTTGATGATAAGTAAAAAAAATGATGATGAAGTATGGAAATTTGAATACTAGTCATGACATTGGCATTATGCGTTCATGAAAGTTGCATTGAGCCGGGTCGGTGAGAAAGTCATATGAGAATATATGACTAATCCGGAGTGCTCTGAGAGATCCTACCCCGTAGTCCCATCCACCGGCGTGGATGGGAGCGGTGTTAAGAGTAGGACTCCGCCACGGGATGGCGGAGCAAGACCTACCAGTAGGCCCTTCCACGGATGGTTGGGAAGAGGGTGCACGCCGACGGGTGTGCACTCGGCAATACCGGTATGTGCTAAGAGAAGAGACATTCATGAGCATGCATGATGCATCATATGTATGAAGATTGAGAATGAGATGAAATGAGGCATCCATGAGCATAATGCATCATATGTATGAAGATTGAGAATGAGATGAAATGAAGCATTCATGAGCATAATGCATCATATGGTTGATAAATTGTGAATGAGATGAGATATTCATGAGCTTGCATATTGAATCATGTGGATGAATTATGTGTGTGTTATGTTCTATGATAAGCTTTGGGTGTTAAATGGAAATGTGAGGAGTTGGGATGGAGTCGTGGACTCATCCAAAGAGGTTTAATGAGGTATGTATGTGAGATACGCAACGAGGTAAATGTATTGATATACTTTGTTTCATATATTAGTTGATTCATATGAGAGTTTTAGTCTTGTTGTTGGTTCGAATGTGTTAGTTGGTTAACTATGTTGATTTGATACACCTTGCTGAGTTTTCGAACTCACGCTTGTTTGTCATTTGTTTTTTTAGGTACCTTGAAGTTGTCGCGCCGGGATGCGTGTAGAGACACAATCACGACTTCAGTCACCTTCAACCCACCTAAAATGAATATAGTGTTTGGTCCTAACTAGTGTTGTAATTATGTTATTCGCTGTTGCGGAATTGTTATTTATCAGTTGGTTGGGTGATAATTCCTTTATGCTTGTGCTAGTATATGTCATCTTGGATGACTAGTATTGTGATTATCTTATCTGTTGTTTATTTGTCTGCTGAGTGGATGACCTCTACTTCTAGAGAGGTCATGCCGAAATTTCTAGCTAATACGTTAAGTTTTTTTAATTGCTTTAGAATTGTCCTCTGCTAGTGTTATTAGAGGTCTTGGTAGCACTCGCGGTGTGGTTTGGCGTCGGGGTGTTACAGTTGATGCTGAAAATTTTTAGTAAGTTTGGTAGTTGGTAGCATTTGGGGCTCAATGTGGAGCCGGGGTGTTACTGTTGGTATCAGAGCGGGTTTCAGGTCCGTGGTGCTTGAACTTAGTGAAATACTGTAGGGTCAACTAAAATTGTGATTTGGGGTAACCTAGAAACATGGCTTAGGTTCATACTTAAAATTTTGCTATAGGATAGCAATAATAAAATTTGATATAGAATGGCTAACTAATTTAAAACTTGACACACTCTGTGCACAGTAGGAGAGGGTATGGGTATCGTTGCTTTACGCTTAAATGTTGTATTTAAGCTTTGATGTTGATTCCTATATTTGCTAATGTACCTTGCTATGTTTATGAAAGGAATGAATTGAGTTGTTCTTGACATTATGATTAAGTGAGGTTGTGGTGCCGAAGGGTTTCGTTCACCTTCTTTTGTTGTGGTCTGGCCATGGTAGAGGCCGCGGTGGTGGGGTAAAGCCACAATCGGAAGTTTGGAGTCTCTCGTTGGTCTGAGTTGTCGCCTTTTTGCGATAAAGTTTAGGGAGTGGATGGAAGTTGTGCTTTCTTTTGGCTCCATTGGTTGGAGTCAAATAGTAAGGTTTAGTGATGAATCTTTCGGATTTTTTTTACTGTTCTGACGATCGGTTTTGGTTGGCTTCCTTGGTCTTAGTTGTTAAAATCGAAGGAAAAGTGTTTGGTATGGGATTTTCATTGATTGTTCCTCAACGATTCTTGGTTTTGCCTTCTTTGGTTGACAATAAGGAAGAAGAGTTTAGTGTTGCGCCTCTTTTGTTCGCCATTTCGGCTTTGACGTCCGGTTTTGTTGGTTGCCTTACGGAGAAAGTTATCAACTTATTTCTGTGTTTGTCCTTCTCCTAGGTTAAGCAGGAGTTATTGTTGTGTTGTGCCAAATCTGGTAGTGAGGGATGGGGTTCCGTGTGTTTATAAGAGTAAGGGGTATTTGATCTCGTCGTTTTTCTTGCTTGGGAAGCCATCATTGAAAGGCCCTCTTCTTTTGGGGAAGTTTGAAGTTTGATGTTTAATTGGAAGGGCTTTTGCTACTAGAGTCTGGGAATTTGGGAGTTGAGCTCTCTTGCAAATTCTGTTGGGTTTTGTTTTACTTTCTTTTCTGGAAAAGAGAACTGATTATCGGTGCTCGTTCTTGTTCAAGAGCTGTGGTTATCTCTAAAGTTTGGGGTTGCATCCTGTTTGTCAAGGGTAGGTGACCCATGAGAGTTGTTTAGAAATATTATGTCTGTGTTGTGTAGTTAGAACATCGAAATAAACTACCAATTTGGTTTGAGCGATGTTGATGGTTGTTTGAAGACAACTTAAAAGTATCATGTTAATAAAGGAGAATTAAAGGAAATGATAATTGACCTAAGGTGAAGGTTGATTAGTATTGTACGCCAAGTGTTGCGAGTCATGGGAGTAATTGGAAATTCAAGACTTTGTAAGAATTGATCCCGCTTGAGAGGATCTAGAATTTTCTGCTTGGCGAATTTATGATCGCAGGGTGGTGATGTAAAGCACCATAGTATGATGGTGCAGAGGCAAGATGAATGTTGGTTTTTGTTGCTTAGGGCTCAATTAAAATGTAAACTGACCAAAATGACTTAATTGATGTGAAATCCAAGAATGGGAGTATGCGGAGTGACTGTACGAAAAGTAAATGTTGAAAAGGTATGTTTTAGGACTGGAATAGACAATTGTATGGGTAATGGATCGTACTATGCTGAAGTAATAGATAAGCTATTTGTGTTGAGGAAGTGAGAACGTGGTGCTCCTTGTTAATTGTTATGAGATGGGTTTGAATTATGGTTTGATGATTATGCGGCTAGTTATGGTTATGGTTACATGACTAGAGTAGGTTTTAATTGGAGAATGAGTGTGGTGTTTGTGAGTGCTTCGAAAGGTGGATTTTATGAATGTTTTATAAGTGCTTTTGTGGTGAAGTGTTTTTGTTGGGGGAATGAGTTCTTTTTCTCTTTGAGAGAATTTATGGCGGTTGTAGGTGCAGATGTTGACTTGGGAATTGGTTTTCTCTTCCAAAATGTTGATTTTGGTAATGTGGGATGTTTTGCTTTAGTAAAAGCAAGATGATCTTCTTTGGATTAGTGTGTTGTGTTGCTTTTTAACCGAGAGATTCTTCGATGTGAAGCTTCCCACCTTAGGGCTCAAGGTTAGGGAAATGGTTTATGTTGTTAAGAGAATGGAGTTCTCTTCGATTTTGTGGCTGCTGTTGACTAAGGTTGTGTGAAGTTTCTCTTCTCAATCGAGTCTTCCCTTGTTGCGCATTTTATCACGTTGATTTCAAGTTGAGGAAAATAGTCCGCTTTGTAAGAGAATCGAGATTCTCTTCGCTTTCTAGTGTGAGAAAAGAAAATATTTAGCTGTGGATCCTTGCTTGAGTATATTTGAGAGTATGCTCGTTGCTTTAATGTTTGAAAGATCTCGGAGTCTACTTTCCAATGGATCCAGCCCCAATGCCAAATTCATCTTGAAGCAACAGGAAATTGCAGAAGAGTGTCGCGGACTAGAAACTCCGGGTGCTGCGCCACCTTTTCTTTTGGGCCCAAAGCCCATGTAACCCTAGGACACAAGGTTCATTTCCTGCATGCAACCGAAAAACAAGCAAGAACAATGGTAAAGCAATCTGAAATTACGAATATGATTGAAGGATTGATAAGGTGGGGTTCTGAAATAAGGAGCTTCTTAGGCGGCTGTTGAGCACGTCTGGAAGACTCAAAATAGTAGCAATGGCCAAACTATCAAATAAACAAAACCCAAGTCTCTACGGTGGCCTATTGCCTTTATTATATAGCGGAGGGAGGGAGGTGGATACTAAACACTAGGCAATATGGGACTAAACATGCAGCCATGCAACTTGGGCCTTCATGGGCTGGAGGGGGTGCCCTAGGGTTACATGGGCTTTGGGCCCAAAAGAAAAGGTGGCGCAGCACCCGTAGTTTCTGGCCCGCGACACTCTTCTACGATTTCCCGTTGTTTCAAGATGAATTTGGCATTGGAGCTGGATCCATTGGAAAGTAGACTCTGAGATCTTTCAAACGTGTACTCATGGGCCTCCAGAAACCTCCGGAATCAAAAGTTATGGTCATTTTACTTCAGGCTGTTTCGGGAGGCCGAATTGGATTCGAAAACGTGACGAATTTGATGTCTCCGTCTTCTTGGGCCATGGGTGATGTGATGGAGTTGGTCCAACTTGGTGTGGACATATCCATAGTAGTGACATCCTCATCATTCCTCATCCCGTGCCGGCGCCTGCCCAGCTTGGCGGCGCCTTCTCCTCTCCCCTGGCTGCCGGCGAAGAAATGACAATGTAACAAACAATGCTAGCTAGCGAGATCCAAAGAAGACCGCCTCCTCTGCCCCTTGCCTTCTTCTTGTGGTGAGTGATGTGACTTTGGGTCCCGGTCTTTCGATGAGAGTCATAACTTCGATTTGGAGGAATTGACTTTGACGATCCGACTACACCGTACGACGACGATGCGCCTTAGCAATCGCTAAACCAACTCTAGAGGGTTATTGATCTTGCCGTTGGCACGATCAACCTGAACACGAGGTTCAATTCCTGCATGCAACCGGAGAACAAGCAAGAACAAAGGTAAAGGCAATCTGAAATTGCAAATAAAGATGAAGGATTGATAATGTGGGGTTCTGAAATAAGGAGTTTCTTAGGCGGCTGTTGAGCACGTCTAGAAGACATAAAATAGTAGCAATGGCTAAACTATCAAATAAACAAAACCCAAGTCTCTACGGTGGCCTATTTCCTTTATTATATAGCGGAGGGAGGGAGGTGGATACTAAACACTAGGCAATATGGGACTAAACATGCAGCCATGCAACTTGGGCCTTCATGGGCCGGAGGTGGGAGGAAGCCCTAGGGTTACATGGGTTACATGGGCTTTGGGCCCAAAAGAAAAGGTGGTGCAGCACCCGGAGTTTCTGGCCTATGACACTCTTCTGCGCTTTCCCGTTGCTTCAAGACGAATTTGGCATTGGGGTTAGATCCATTAGAAAGTAGACTCCGAGATCTTTCAAACGTGTACTCATGGGTCTCTAGAAAAACCTCAGGAATGAAATGTTATGGTCGTTTGAAGTTGATGCTGTCGCGGAGGCCGAACCCGCGAATTTGCTGATTCCAAGTCCAACTTGCGCATATGATGATTGTGCTTTATGCTTGGCATTTGGAGGTTCTTCTCCTTGGTTCCTATGGACAATAAGATCATCACAAGAATTAAATAGCATGCCATTCATATTATCACTAATGGGGAGGCTTAGGAACGTATTCACCTGATGATTAAACTATCGTGCGCGAGCTCGAGTAACCTGTCCTTGTATAATCGCACCAGGTTCAAATTGATGTGTAGATGTGGTTGTTTCTATGGAAGTGATGTCCTCATCAGTGAACCTCAAGCACAAATGAAATTTGAGGTATTTGGTTCATGTGTGCATGTCAAGTGTTTGTGGTAATGCTTACAAGAGCTATTAGTTCCTCATCTCAAGTTTGCCCTGGCTATCTGTGATGATAGTTGCAAAGTGATGTTTGGAATCTGAGATTTATGCTTGCACTGAGATTGTGATGCTATATTTGTGATTTGTTAGTTGTTCTATGATATGAGATGCTTAGTTATCTGTGGTGTGTTCGAGTGACTAATTGTGGGATGGATGTGCTTAGTAAATGAGGATTGGGTTGAGTCTAGGCTGTGCTTGCTGGTCTTTGATTGAATAAGTAAATCATGATGGCAGTGGCATCCTAATGATTCCTTTACTTGTACTGATGCATACCAAGTATTTTTGTATACCGGCATTAGATTCTTGAGGGTTTTATATGCTGTTGTTTAGGGAATGAGATATACACACACATATGTGTGTGTTATTGGTATATGAACCTTGTAATATCATTCTTACATCGGTAATGTTTGTGAATCTTATGCTGTGACTTGATTCTTATTACTTGTTGCATGGCTCAATTAAAATGAGTGTGTTAAGAATTATTTACTACCAATTGATGATGAACGGATATTGTGTATAGCTCTCTGAGTGATTCTTGCTATGCTGTGATTATGAGTACCTTACAAGTATTGAAATGGCCGAATTCTTAGTGAAAAAGATGCCTTGCTGGTTAATGGTTTTGGTTTAACCATTAGAGGTATTTTTGGCTTGTAGTGATGCTAGAAGACTCTTATGCTGATTAACTCCAAGTATGAATCTGTGGATATGAGTGAATAAAAATAGAGAGTGGTGCTTAATCTTGTCTCATTGTAAATTAAATCACCATATGAGTGTGTGCTATTTGCTTACTAGCTTCCAGTTCCCTTATGCGCTTAACCATATTACTTCCTGTGCACTCGTAACTTACTCTAGTAGCAAGGATTAATTTAGTTAGATCTGGAATATTGATATGTCTTTAGCTTATGAATGGACATTGGTTTTGAACAAGTCAATTATGCAAAAGAGTTGTTTTCTTTTGTCGTTTGTTTCGAGTGTGCAAAAAGTTCAGTTGGATGATTATAGTTTAATTGCAGAGAAGGTTCTGTCGGGAGTGGCCTCCACCGTATGCCACTCCATTCTTCATCGGTAAAAGGCAAGTGCATTCCCTAGATCGTGGCTAGGATGATTAATTGATTGTTTGCTTTTAGCGTACGAAATTGCCGATGAATACGCATGAGGTAAGCTTTGCTTGGCTATAACAAGAAAATGGTTCCTTGTATGAAAATACTTATAATGATTAAATGGTTAAGGGAATGGATGCAAGTACATCGAGCTGTGTGCCTAATTGAGTTGTTCGTTGCTATTTGTCTGTTCAGGGCTAATTTCTATTGATTGTGGCAAGTGTATTGTGGTGGTTGGGGCTTAGGGAGGCATTTATGTTTCGCAATACAACTGTTATCTGTGTGTTACATTGATGTTGCCATGTTTGATCTTGCATGTGGTATGATTATACCTTGATGATGTTCATTAGTATGGTTCGGCTAATATGGATGTTGAACTCATGAGAATAGCTTGATTGTGGCCATAGTTTGCGAGTATGGTATCTATAAGAGAATAGAAGTTAATTGTGATCATAAAGTTATAAATGTGGAGAATATGCATAAGAATGTGGGGAATGGCATTTGCATAAGTGCATTCATGAAAAGTGCATCGAGCTAGGTCGGTGAGAAAGTCATATGGAATATATGACTAATCCGGAGTGCTCAGAGATCCTACCCTGTAGTCCCATCCTCTAGCGTGGATGGGAGCGGTGAGAGCGTGAGGACCCGCCATCGGGTAGCGGCAAGTCCTGTTTCGGCAGGCCCCTTTCACGGGATGGATGGGTTTGAGAGCACGCATCGACGGGTGGTGCTCGGCAATACCGGTATGTGCTACATAAAGAGGCATGATGCATTGCATTGCATTGCATAAATGAGAATGTAACTGAGAAAGTATATAAGCATGTGAATGAGAAAGTCTTCATGGATCGTTTCCATGGTTGGTTACCGGTATACTCGTTGAAAAGTGCATTTGAACATGGAAACATATCGCATCGCATAGCATTGCATGTATGGGTTGCGGTGATGGTAAAGGAAGGTTGAATCGAATTCGATGGGTTAGCACATTTCATTGTCGTGCTAATTATGTTGTATGAAGTGGAGGGAAGTCGAGTTGTGAACTCAACTAAAAGTAATGAAAATGGTTTGAGTTGTGAAAAGGGGTGGTTGAGTCGGGAGACATTGTGATTTAGAGTTAAGTAATGTTTCTTGGGCAGTGAATGGTTTTATTATCAAGTTGATGACTTGATTGCGGCAAATTTGTAGTATGATCAAGTTGTTGCTTTAAATAGGTATAAATGCGTACTGTCCGGATGTTGTTTCATTCATACTTCTTGCTCTTGTGTTCATGCTTTTGTTTTAATTGATAAATTGGAATTGTTAGTCTCGTGTACTTTGCTGGGTTTGAACTCACGCTTGTTTGCTTCCTGTTTTAGGTACTTTGGAGCTGGCTCGTCTGGTTGGGAGCAGTATCACGTACATGACTTCGGTCTCCAACAACTTATATAACCAATTCTATTGGATGTGTGATTGGTTAACTAAGGACCTGCTAGAATGATATCTTATAACTGCAATGTTTTCTGTCTGCTGAGTGGATGTCCTAGTTTTAGGGGAGGTGCTGCCGAAATTTTTAATAATTTTTACAACTTCCTAGTGGTTCGCTTGCTTTGCGAATATTTATTCTTAGCGGTTTGTAATTGTTGGTGCTAGAGGGTGTAACATTCAGGGCACGGGGAGCCGGGGTGTAACAGCTGCGCTCCGGAGCAAACTCTCTTAAAATCCACCTGTTTGGATCTCGATTTGTATGAAATTTACATAACAACGAAATCGACCGAAACAAGCTCCAACATCACCGACAACACATAGGAGTGCAATCCGGTGTGTTTTCGTAGTGTTTCGCTTTGGGGCAAACTTTCATAAAATCCACTTGCACGGATCTCGATTTGAATGAAATTAACATCAGAGCGAAATCGACCGAAACATGCTCCAATGAGACCGGCGACACTTCGGAGTGCAATGAGGTGCACTGTCGAAGTGTTTCCGTCCGGTGAAAACTTTCAAAAAATCCACCTATTCGGATCTCTACTTGAATGAAATTAACATTAAAGCGAAATCGACCGAAATAAGCTCCAACATAACCGACAACACTTGGAGTGCAATCCGGTGTGTTTACGCAGTGTTTGGCATCAGGGCAAACATTGAAAAAATCCACTTGCTCGAATCCCGATTTCAATGAAATTAACATTAGAGCGAAATCGACCGAAACATACTCCAACGAGACCGGCGAAACATAAGAGTGCAATCCGGTGCATTTTGGAAGAGTTTCCCTCCGGTGAAAACTTTCATAAAATCCATCTGTTCGGATTTCGATTTGTGTGAAATTAACATCAAAGCGAAATCGACCGAAACAAGCTCCAATCAGACCGGCGACACTTAGGAGTGCAATCCGATGCTTTTTCGGACAGTTGCGCTCCGGAGCAAATTTTCTTAAAATCCACCTATTTGGATCTCGATTTGTATGAAATTTACATAACAGTGAAATCAACAGAAACAAGCTCCAACATCACCGACAACACTTAGGAGTGCAATCCGGTGTGTTTTCGTAGTGTTTCGCTTCGGGGCAAACTTACATAAAATCCACCTGCTCGGATACCGATTTGAATGAAATTATCATCAGAGCGAAATCGACCGAAACATGCTCCAATGAGACCGACGAAACATAGGAGTGCAATCCTGTGCATTTTTGAATGTTTTACTTTGGTGCAAACTTTCATAAATACCACCAGTTTGGATCTCGATTTGTATGAAGTTAACATCAAAACGAAATTGACTGAAACTAGCTCAACAAGACCAACAACACTTAGGAGTACGAACCGGTGTGTTTTCGGAGTGTTTCCTGACGGGGCAAACTTTGATAAAATCTACTTGTTTGGATCCCGATTTGATTGAAATTAACATCAGAGAGAAATTGACCGAAACAAGCTACAATGAGACCGGCGATACTTAGGAGTGCAATCCGGTGCATTTTTGGAGTGCTGCGCTCCGGAGTAAACTTTCTTAAAATCCACCTATTTCGATCTCGATTTTTATGAAATTTACATAATAGCGAAATCGACCAAAACATGCCCCAACATGACCGACAACACTTAGGAGTGCAATCCGGTGTGTTTTCGCAGTGTTTCGCTTCGGGGCAAACTTTCATAAAATCCACTTGCTCAGATCCCGATTTGAATGAAATTAACATCATAGCGAAATCGACCGAAACATGCTCCAATGAGACCGGTGACACTTCGGAGTGCAATCACATTGTCGAAGTGTTTCCGTCCGGTGAAAACTTTCAAAAAATCCATCTGTTCGGATCTCGTTTTGTATGAAATTAGCATCAAAGCGAAATCGACCGAAACAAGCTTCAATGAGACCGGCAACACTTCGGAGTGCAATCTGGAGCATGTTCGGAGTGCTGCGCTCCTATGAAAACTTTCAAAAAATCCACTTGTTCGGATTTCTATTTGAATGACATTAACATCAAAGCGAAATCGACCGAAACAAGCTCCAACATGACCGACAACACTTAGGAGTGCAATCCGGTGTGTTTACGCAGTGTTTGGCATCGGGGCAAACTTTGAAAAAATCCTCTTGCTCGGATCCCGATTTCAATGAAATTAACATCAGAGTGAAATGAACCGAAATATGCTCCAATGAGACCGGCGAAACATAGGAGTGCAATCCGGTGCATTTTGAAAGAGTTTCCCTCCGGTGAAAACTTTCATAAAATCCATCAGTTCATATTTCTATTTGTGTGAAATTAACAACAAAGCGAAATCGACCGAAAGAAGCTCCAATCAGACCGGCGACACATAGGAGTGCAATCCGGTGCTTTTTCGGACTGTTGCGCTCCGGAGCAAACTTTCACAAATTCCACCTGCTTGGATCTCGATTTGTCTGAAATTTACATAACAGCGAAATCGACCGAAACAAGCTCCAACATCACCGACAACACTTTGGAGTGCAATCCGTTGTGTTTTCGTAGTATTTCGCTTCGGGGCAAACTTACAAAAAATCCACTTGCTTGGATCCCGATTTGAACGAAATTAACATCAGAGCGAAATCGACCGAAACAAGCTCCAATGAGACCGACGAAACTTAGGAGTGCAATCCTGTGCATTTTCGAATATTTTACTGCGGTGCAAACTTTCAGAAATACCACCTGTTTGGATCTCGATTTGTATGAAATTAACATCAAAACGAAATCGACTGAAACTAGCTCCAACAAGACCTCCAGCACTTAGGAGTGCGATCCGGTGTGTTTTCGGAGTGTTTCCTGACGGGGCAAACTTTGATAAAATCTACTTGTTTGGTTCCCGATTTGATTGAAATTTACATTAGAGTGAAATCGACCGAAACAAGCTACAATCAGACCGGCGATACTTAGAAGTGCAATCCGGTGCATTTTCGGAGTGCTGCGCTCCGAAGTAAACTTTCTTAAAATCCACCTGTTTGGATCTCAATTTTTATGAAATTTACATAATAGCGAAATCGACCAGAACAAGCCCCAACATGACCGACAACACTTAGGAGTGCAATCCGGTGTGTTTTCGCAGTGTTTCGCTTCGGGGCAATCTTTCATAAGATCCACTTCCTCGGATCCCGATTTGAATGAAATTAACATCATAGCGAAATCGACCGAAACATGCTCTAATGAGACCGATGACACTTCGGAGTGCAATGAGGTGCATTGTCGAAGTGTTTCCGTCCGGTGAAAACTTTCAAAAAATCCATCTGTTCGGATCTCTATTTGAATGAAATTAACATTAAAGCGAAATCGACCGAAACAAGCTCCAACATGACCGACAACACTTAGCAGTGCAATCCGGTGTGTTTACGCAGTGTTTGGCATCGGGGCAAACATTGAAAAAATCCACTTGCTCGGATCCCGATTTAAATGAAATTAACATTAGAGCGAAATCGACCGAAACATGCTCCAAGGAGACCGGCGAAACATAGGAGTGCAATCCGGTGCATTTTGGAAGAGTTTCCCTCTGGTGAAAACTTACATAAAATCCATCTGTTCGGATTTCGATTTGTGTGAAATTAACATCAAAGCGAAATCGACCGAAACAAGCTCCAATCAGACCGGCGACACTTAGGTGTACAATCCGGTGCTTTTTCGGACAGTTGCGCTCCGGTGCAAACTTTCTTAAAATCCACCTATTTGGATCTCGATTTGTATGAAATTTACATAACTGTGAAATCGACCAAAACAAGCTCCAACATCACCGACAACACTTAGGAGTGCAACCCGGTGTGTTTTCGTAGTGTTTCGCTTCGGGGCAAACTTTCATAAAATCCACTTGCTCGGATCCCGATTTGAATGAAATTAACATCAGAGCGAAATCGACCGAAAAATGCTCCAATGAGACCGACAAAACTTTGGAGAGAAATCCTGTGCATTTTCGAATGTTTTACTACAGTGCAAACTTCCATAAGTACCACCTATTTGGATCTCGATTTGTATGAAATTAACATCAAAACGAAATCAACTGAAACTAGCTCCGACAAGACCAACAACACTTAGGAGTGCGATCCGGTGTGTTTTCGGAGTGTTTCCTGATGGGGCATACTTTGAAAAAATCTACTTGTTTGGATCTCGATTTGTATGAAAATAATATCAGAGTGAAATCGACCGAAACAAGCTACAATGAGACCGGCAAACTTCATAAAGTCCACTTGTTCCGATCCCGGTTTGAATGAAATTAACACAAGAGCGAAATCGAGCGAAACAAACTCCAATGAGACCGGCGACACATGAGAGTGCAACCCGGTGAATTTTTGGAGAGTTTCGCTCGGGTGCAAGCTTTCACAAAATCCACCTGTTAGGATCTCGATTTGTATGAAGTTAACATCAAAGCGAATTCGATCGAAACAAGCTCCAACAAGACCGACAACACTTACGAGAGTAATTCGGATCTCTGGTGTTAATTTCATTCAAACCGGGATCGGAACACCCCGAAGACATACCGGATTGCCCTCGTAAGTGTTGTCGGTCTTGTTGGAGCTTGTTTCGATCGAATTCGCTTTGATGTTAACTTCGCATAAATCGAGGTTTGACAGGATTTTTGTGAAAGCTTGCACCCGAGCGAAACACTCCGAAAATGCACCGGGTTGGACTCCCATGTGTCGCCGGTCTAATTGGAGCTTGTTTCGCTCGATTTCGCTCTGGTGTTAATTTCATTCAAACCGGGATCCGAACAAGTGGACTTTATGAAGTTTGCCCCAAAGCGAAACATTCCGAAGACATACCGGATTGCCCTCGTAAGTGTTGTCGGTCTTGTTGGAGCTTGTTTCGGTCGAATTCGCTTTGATGTTAACTTCGTACAAATCGAGATCCGAATAGGTGGATTTTGTGAAAGCTTGCACCCGAGCGAAACACTCCGAAAATGCACCGGGTTGCACTCCCATGTGTCGCCGGTCTCATTGGAGCTTGTTTCACTCGATTTCGCTCTGGTGTTTATTTCATTCAAACCGGGATCGGAACAAGGGGACTTTATGAAGTTTGCCACAAAGCGAAACATTCCGAAGACATACCGGATTGCCCTCGTAAGTGTTATAGGTCTTGTTGGAGCTTGTTTCGGTCGAATTCGCTTTGATGTTAACTTCGCACAAATCGAGATCCGAACAAGTGGATTTTGTGAAAGCTTGCACCCGAGCGAAACACTCCGAAAATGCACCGGATTGCACTCCCATGTGTCGCCGGTCTCATTGGAGCTTGTTTCACTCGATTTCGCTCTGGTGTTAATTTCATTCAAACCGGGATCGGAACAAGTGGACTTTATGAAGTTTGCCACAAAGCGAAACACCCCGAAGACATACCGGATTGCCCTCGTAAGTGTTGTCGGTCTTGTTGGAGCTTGTTTCGATCGAATTCGCTTTGATGTTAACTTCGTACAAATCGAGATCCGAACAGGTGGATTTTGTGAAAGCTTGCACCCGAGCGAAACACTCCGAAAATGCACCGGGTTGCACTCCCATGTGTCGCCGGTCTCATTGGAGCTTGTTTCGCTCGATTTCGCTCTGGTGTTAATTTCATTCAAACCGGGATCCGAACAAGTGGACTTTATGAAGTTTGCCCCAAAGCGAAACATTCCGAAGACATACCGGATTGACCTCGTAAGTGTTGTCGGTCTTGTTGGAGCTTGTTTCGGTCGAATTCGCTTTGATGTTAACTTCGTACAAATCGAGATCCGAACAGGTGGATTTTGTGAAAGCTTGCACCTGAGCGAAACACTCCGAAAATGCACCGGGTTGCACTCCCATGTGTCGCCGGTCTCATTGGAGCTTGTTTCGCTCGATTTCGCTCTGGTGTTTATTTCATTCAAACTGGGATCCGAACAAGTGGACTTTATGAAAGTTTGCCCTGAAGCGAAACACCCCGAAGACATACCGGATTGCCCTCGTAAGTGTTGTCGGTCTTGTTGGAGCTTGTTTCGATCGAATTCGCTTTGATGTTAACTTCGTACAAATCGAGATCCGAACAGGTGGATTTTGTGAAAGCTTGCACCCGAGCGAAACACTCCGAAAATGCACCGGGTTGCACTCCTTTGTGTCGCCGGTCTCATTGGAGCTTGTTTCGCTCGATTTCGCTCCGGTGTTAATTTCATACAAATTGGGATCCGAATAAGTGGCCTTTATGAATGTTTGCCCATAAGCGAAACACTCCGAAGCCTCACCGGATTGCCCTCGTAAGTGTCGTCGGTCTTGTTGGAGCTAGTTTCGGTCGAATTCGCTTTGATGTTAACTTCGTACAAATCGAGATCCGAACAGGTGGATTTTGTGAAAGCTTGCACCGAGCTTAAACAGTCAAAAAATGCACCGGTTGCACTCCCATGTGTCGCCGGTCTCATTGGAGCTTGTTTCGCTCGATTTCGCTCTGGTGTTAATTTCATTCAAACCGGGATCGGAACAATTGGACTTTATGAAGTTTTCCCTGAAGAAAAGCATTCCGAAGACATACTGGATTGCCCTTGTAAGAGTTGTCGGTCTTGTTGGAGCTTGTTTCGATCGAATTCGCTTCGATGTTAACTTCGTACAAATCGAGATCCAAAGAGGTGGATTTTGTGAAAGCTTGCACCCAAGCGAAACACTCCGAAAATGCACCGGGTTGCACTCCCATGTGTCGTCGGTCTCAATGGAGCTTGTTTCGCTCGATTTCGCTCTGGTGTTAATTTCATTCAAACCGGGATCGGAACAAGTGGACTTTATGAAGTTTGCCCCAAAGCGAAACAATATGAAGACATACCGGATTGCCCTCGTATGTGTTGTCGGTCTTGTTGGAGCTTGTTTTGATCGAATTCGCTTTAATGCTAACTTCGTACAAATCGAGATCCGAACAGGTGGATTTTGAGAAAGCTTGCACCAGAGCGAAACACTCCGAAAATGCACCGGGTTGCACTCCCATGTGTCGCCGGTCTCATTGGAGCTTGTTTCGCTCGATTTCGCTCTGGTGTTAATTTCATTCAAACCGGGATCGGAACAAGTGGACTTTATGAAGTTTGCCCCAAAGTGAAACAGTCCGAAGACATACCGGATTGCCCTCGTATGTGTTGTTGGTCTTGTTGGAGCTTGTTTCGATCGAATTCGCTTTGATGTTAACTTCGTACAAATCGAGATCCGAACAGGTGGATTTTGTGAAAGCTTGCACCCGAGCGAAACAATCCGAAAATACACCGGGTTGCACTCCCATGTGTCACCGGTCTCATTGGAGCTTGTTTCGCTCGATTTCGCTCTGGTGTTAATTTCATTCAATCCGGGATCCGAACAAGTGGACTTTATGAAGTTTGCCCTGAAGCGAAACATTCCGAACCGGATTGCCCTCGTAAGTGTTGTCAGTCTTGTTGGAGCTTGTTTCGGTCGAATTCGCTTTGATGTTAACTTCGTACAAATCGAGATCCGAACAGGTGGATTTTGTGAAAGCTTGCACCCGAGCGAAACACTCCGAAAATGCACCGGGTTGCACTCCCATGTGTCGCCGGTCTCATTGGAGCTTGTTTCGCTCGATTTCGCTCTTGTGTTAATTTCATTCAAACCGGGTCGGAACAAGTGGACTTTATGAAGTTTGCCACAAAGCGAAACATTCCGAAGACATACCGGATTGCCCTCGTAAGTGTTGTCGGTCTTGTTGGAGCTTGTTTCGATCGAATTCGCTTTGATGTTAACTTCGTACAAATCGAGATCCGAACAGGTGTATTTTGTGAAAGCTTGCACCCAAGCGAAACACTCCGAAAATGCACCGGGTTGCACTCCCGTGTGTCGCCGGTCTCATTGGAGCTTGTTTCGCTCGATTTCGCTATGGTGTTAATTTCATTCAAACCGGGATCGGAACACCCCGAAGACATACCGGATTGCCCTCGTAAGTGTTGTCGGTCTTGTTGGAGCTTGTTTCGATCGAATTCGCTTTGATGTTAACTTCGTACAAATCGAGATCCGAACAGGTGGATTTTGTGAAAGCTTGCACCCGAGCGAAACACTCCGAAAATGCACCGGGTTGCACTCCCATGTGTCGCCGGTCTCATTGGAGCTTGTTTAGCTCGATTTCGCTCTAGTGTTTATTTCATTCAAACCGGGATCGGAACAAGGGGACTTTATGAAGTTTGCCACAAAGCGAAACATTCCGAAGACATACCGGATTACCCTCGTAAGTGTTGTAGGTCTTGTTGGAGCTTGTTTCGGTCGAATTCGCTTTGATGTTAACTTCGTACAAATCGAGATTCGAACAGGTGGATTTTGTGAAAGCTTGCACCGAGCTTAAACAGTCCAAAATGCACCGGTTGCACTCCCATGTGTCGCCGGTCTCATTGGAGCTTGTTTCGCTCGATTTCGCTCTGGTGTTAATTTCATTCAAACCGGGATCGGAACACCCCGAAGACATACCGGATTGCCCTCGTAAGTGTTGTCGGTCTTGTTGGGGCTTGTTTCGATCGAATTCGCTTTGATGTTAACTTCGTAGAAATCGAGATCCGAACAGGTGGATTTCGTGAAAGCTTGCACCCACGCGAAACACTCCGAAAATGCACCAGGTTGCACTCCCATGTGTCGCCGGTCTAATCGGAGCTTGTTTCGCTCGATTTCGCTCTGGAGTTAATTTCATTCAAACCGGGATCCGAACAAGTGGACCTTATGAAGTTTGCCCCAAAGCGAAACATTCCGAAGACATACCGGATTGCCCTCGTAAGTGTTGTCGGTCTTGTTGGAGCTTGTTTCGGTCGACTTCGCTTTGATGTTAACTTCATACAAATCAAGATCCGAATAGGTGGATTTTGTGAAAGCTTGCACCCGAGCGAAACACTCCGAAAATGCACCGGGTTGCACACCCATGTGTCGCCGGTCTCATTGGAGCTTGTTTCGCTCGATTTCGCTCTGGTGCTTATTTCGTTCAAACCGGGATCGGAACAAGGGGACTTTATGAAGTTTGCCACAAAGCGAAACATTCCGAAGACATACCGGATTGCCCTCGTAAGTGTTATAGGTCTTGTTGGAGCTTGTTTCGGTCGAATTCGCTTTGATGTTAACTTCGTACAAATCGAGATCCGAACAGGTGGATTTTGTGAAAGCTTGCACCCGAGCGAAACACTCCGAAAATGCACCGGGTTGCACTCCCATGTGTCGCCGGTCTCATTGGAGCTTGTTTCGCTCGATTTCGCTCTGGTGTTAATTTCATTCAAACCGGGATCGGAACAAGTGGACTTTATGAAGTTTGCCACAAAGCGAAACACCCCGAAGACATACCGGATTGCCCTCGTAAGTGTTGTCGGTCTTGTTGGAGCTTGTTTCGATCGAATTCGCTTTGATGTTAACTTCGTACAAATCGAGATCCGAACAGGTGGATTTTGTGAAAGCTTGCACCCGAGCGAAACACTCCGAAAATGCACTGGGTTGCACTCCCATGTGTCGCCGGTCTCATTGGAGCTTGTTTCGCTCGATATCGCCCTGGTGTTAATTTCATTCAAACCGGGATCAGAACAATTGGACTTTATGAAGTTTTCCCCGAAGAAAAGCATTCCGAAGACATACCGGATTGCCCTCGTAAGTGTTGTCGGTCTTGTTGGAGCTTGTTTCGATCGAATTCGCTTCGATGTTAACTTCGTACAAATCGAGATCCTAAGAGGTGGACTTTTGTGAAAGCTTGCACCCAAGTGAAACACTCCGAAAATGCACCGGGTTGCACTCCTGTGTGTCGCCGGTCTCATTTGAGCATGTTTCGCTCGATTTCGCTCTGGTGTTAATTTCATTCAAATCGGGATCGGAACAAGTGGACTTTATGAAGTTTGCCCCAAACCGAAACAATCTGAACACATACCGGATTGCCCTCGTATGTGTTGTCGGTCTTGTTGGAGCTTGTTTCGATCGAATTCGCTTTAATGCTAACTTCGTACAAATCGTGATCCGAACAGGTGGATTTTGAGAAAGCTTGCACCAGAGCGAAACACTCCTAAAATGCACCGGGTTGCAATCCCATGTGTCGTCGGTCTCATTGGAGCTTGTTTCGCTCGATTTCGCTCTGGTGTTAATTTCATTCAAACCGGTATCGGAACAAGTGGACTTTAAGAAGTTTGCCCCAAAGTGAAACAGTCCGAAGACATACCGGATTGCCCTCGTATGTGTTGTTGGTCTTGTTGGAGCTTGTTTCGATCGAATTCGCTTTGATGTTAACTTCGTACAAATCGAGATCCGAACAGGTGGATTTTGTGAAAGCTTGCACCCGAGCGAAACAATCCGAAAATACACCGGGTTGCACTCCCATGTGTCGCCGGTCTCATTGGAGCTTGTTTCGCTCGATTTCGCTCTGGTGTTAATTTCATTC